>OMKQ01078164.1:0-20160 GCA_900302335.1 Phycis phycis | reverse complement strand
TCGCCCCCCCCCCGCCCCCCCCGCCCCCCCCGCGGGGGGGGGGGGGGGGGGGGAGAGTATGCTCCAGGGGAGGCGATTCCGCTTTGCTGTGTTTTGGATCCAAATGTGGCTGCGCGTCAATGGGAAATCCTCCTGCTAAAGTCCAACCCCTGTTCATTGTGGGCGCAGCCTACGGTCTGTCGGTGTGTGTGTGTGTGTGTGTGTGTGTGTGTGTGTGTGTGTGTATCCACTGCTCTTCATGTTATGCCGTGGAAGCTGCCAGCCTGTACAACAGGCTTCGCAACGCGCTCTAATTTTCTACGGAAATAATTCATATTTTCAGTTGGATTGGGGCAAAATTGGACATTGGACAATGAAAGCAAGGACAACTTTGTCCAAAGAATACAAAGAATACCAAACCGCAACCGCTTCTCCATTTGACTCGAATTTGCCTTCTGAACAAGGAAACGTTTGATCAACTGATTTCAACCAGTTTCCCGACCCCGATCGACTGAGCAACCCCCGGGCCGGTCCGCGTGTCACGATCGTCCGCGTGAGTATTATGACTGCGACCACGGCGAACGTTGCTCACTTGTGCGCGTAGCCGTCCGTGGTGGAGGTGAGGTTGATCTGCATGACGGTCTGGAACTCGGTCTCGTTGCAGCAGTACTTGAAGGCCGTGTTGTTGTGGTGGCAGCAGAACATGTAGGTCTTGTTGTCCGAGAGGCGCGGACAGTGGAAGCCAAAGTGGTAGCGCCCCTTGTGGTCGGAGTAGGGTTCACACACGCGGTAGTGGGCCGAGAGAGCTGCGGCGAGAGGGAGAGAGAGAGAGAGAGAGAGAGAGAGAGAGAGAGAGAGAGAGAGAGAGAGAGAGAGAGGAGGCAAGACAGGCACCTGCGTGAAGTGTATATAAAGTACAAAAACACATTAAAAGTCTCTACAATCTCAGAAGCGCAACTATAAATTAAGGGCCGCGGTTCCAATCCACTTTTCGCTTTAATTCAACTTCTACTATCTCCTATATCACGCTGTGACTCAGTCTGGTATGTAATACAGACTCCTACACCATCCACTCACACACCAAGCTTCCACGGCGTGCATGATAAGTGCTCATGGTATACCCATAGGCCATGGCCGCCGCGAGAGACGGGAACAAAATGGTTTTATACACGGCGAGAGCGGCACTCGCCTCCGCAACAGCATAAAGTTGGCTTCGCATGCAGTATTCATCCCATCTATGACGTCCTGCGTCCAGCGCCACAACACGTCATGCATTTTGCATGTTGGACCAACTAAAACCGAGCCCACGTCCTCCCCGTCTGAGCGCCCCCTGCAACGGACGGTCGGTCAGACGGACGTTCCTTTGATGGAAAAAACAGCACCGGCACCATTACACTCTTAATTCTTTAATATTTGAAGACTTTAAATATTTAGTGGAGCACAGAACTCCCGGCCAAAGGGGTCACGTCTGGATGCCAGACCTGGAACATCAGCCCCCGAAATGTGCACGGAAATGACAAGTGAAGCCGCGGCCCGCGGATGAGGACAGAGGGGGTGAGTATGGATTGTTGGCAGCCATACGCTTTCCTTTAACCTTGGGATTAGATTCACAGAAACCTGCTTTGGCAGCCGAGTCTCCAGCAGATAATCACCAATTACACATCTGTCGGACACGCGGACGAGAGATGGGGGGAGAGAGAGAGAGAGAGAGAGAGAGAGAGAGAGAGAGAGAGAGAGAGAGAGAGAGAGAGAGAGAGAGAGAGAGAGAGAGAGAGAGAGAGAGAGACTTTGTCGCTAGTTATAAATTGGCAGGCAAAATAGCAACAATGACTTTTGACATAGATAAATTGCCTATTACATATGTGTCAAACAATGCCAGAAAATGTCAGAAGACAAATGTCTGAAACAATGCGTGATTCTCTTTTACGAATCAATTTCGTTCACTCTCATCCCTCCGACTCTCATTCTTTTTTTCATTTCTTTTTTCAGTACATCATAAATAAAATCACCATGTATCCTCTGTAGGGATGGTTCCCAGCTAGTGCTGTGGCACAGTGCACGAATGAAACAAACGCGAGTATTTTCCTCCATCTAGTGGACAAATGAATAACATGCTCTTTGACGATTGATGATACAACCTTTTCGACACAATTATGGCACTGAAAAACAACCGTCTGTTTGCCTGCGTTATACTTTAGAAAAAAATATACATTCTACGTACATTCTACGAGATGTTAGTGTCGCCACCTAACGTGTTAGAATGTACTGTATTGTATGGTATGTATTTAAACGTGTGGTACTGGACGGTACTATAGTGAGTTGTTCACGTTTCCTCTCCCGGACGACTTTTGCCGACGCACACAGGAGGCATGTGGGTGTGTTATGTTTTTTTGACAGCTGATGTTTGTGCATATATAGATATTTAAAACCACCCAGCTGTTATTGAAAACCATGGCTGGCGGCAAAAACAACACAGCCGCAGAAATGGAAGTGGTTCTGGGGTTTGTGGAGGAAGCGGAACCGTGGGAGCTCCGGAGCCCACAGTTCCCCAGCAAAGTCGGGGGGAAACCGGCGTGGCTCGGCTGTAGAGACGTCCCGTCTCTGCCCGTGCTGGAGTGCGATACATGCCACCTACCAATGGCCTTCCTTCTGCAGGTGAGTGGGATTCCGGAATGAAGCGACATGCACACACCGTTGTGTGTGGCATTATGATTGGTTTACCTTGTGTCTGCTGCAGGTGTATGCACCGATTTCTGGCCAGGAGAGAAGCTTCCACAGAACGCTGTTTTTGTTCTGCTGCAGAACTCCTGAATGCTACTCACGTAATGACAGCAGCTGCATGAAAGGTACGAAGGTTGAAATTGTTAATGCATTCCATCCACATCTCACCTCTTTATCACCTTTATTTATTATCCCCGTTACAAAATATGCTCCTTTTGCATTCAGTATTCCGAAGCCAGCTACCAAGGACGAATGACTTCTATCCCTACGACCCTCCCCCAGGTGGGTATAATTAAACGGACGTCCGCTGTAATTAAGCTAATGAATGATGTGAGCAGAATGCTGGATGTGTCCTATCCGTCTCTCCCTCGGCCCTGTTTCAGAGGATCAACAGCCTGGTGACTCTGAACCTGACCAGGTGGTGCTGCCCGTCACCGGGGTGAAGCTATGTTGGGTGTGTGGTTGCCCTGGCAACAAAGCCTGCTCCCGTTGCCACGCTGTAACCTACTGTAGCAAGCATCACCAGACCCTCCACTGGAAACAATCTCACAAGCGCGAGTGCTGCCACCAGGGTATGTGTGTGGTACTGCAGCAATGGCAGCTGTGTATTTCATTTGTGTTGAGCAGCGTTTATAACGGCGACCTGTTACATCTGTCTTTCCCTGTAGAAGCATCCAGTGGTGTAGCATCGCCAGGACTATTTCCTGAGTTTGAGCTGGTGACTGAGCCCGAAGAGAAAGATGGGCAGAACGAGGGAGAGGAAGAAGAGAACAGAGAGATGGAGGAAGCACAGAAGAGTGAAAGTGGGGCTCCTTTGGCAGATGGTGAGCTGCTGACGTGTGGGTGGAGGCATTGGGTCTCACTACAACTACTACTACTATTGGCCACATAATGTATTGTCTTTGTTGAAGAGATTGTTAGTCCCCCACAGCAACCGTACATGGGGAGTACTGAGGGAGACGGTATCAGTCTCTCCCATTTACAAACTTGCCAGTGTATTGTTCTGCTGTTCTGCTGTTCTGTTCTGCTTGAGAAGAAAACACAACATAAATAGCAACTTAATTTTCTGATTAGAAGCATTTGTATTTACTGTATTCTATATATTACATCTAAATTTATGTATACGTTATTATTTTTAGTCCATCTCTACTCCAATGATCCTTAACCCTAACCCAGTAAAAGTAATGGCTTTGAATGTTTCATGATGGGGTATATACAGTGAAAACGCATCATCCATTTGTCCCGTGTAAAGGAACAGCCCTATCTGTTGAGTCTTCCTGGTGTATCTTTGTACTCCTCTCCTGTTGTCACTCACTCAGCGCTGGCAGAGGTAGACCTGGAGGAGATGGCCATGCACGAGACTGAAGACAGCAAGGTGTTCCAGCGGTTTAGACGGAGGACGGCAGCAGAACCACACCAGGTTAAGAACAGAACAATCACATATGGCCGATGAGTCCAGGGTGTCGGAAAGATGGACTGCTTTAATTTCTGGTTGCATTAAAGACAACATGCAAAATGAAGGCGAATGTATGGAAAATGGTGACAATATGGTTTCAGTACATAGCAATGAGATAAACATTGTCTGATATATATCATTCTTCTGTACTCTATAGGTGCTGCGATACAGTAGAGCGGGATGTCCCTTATGGGTCTCTTCCCAGCATGTCCCATCTGACCAAGATATCCCATCATGTATCTGTGGTGCCAAGAGGTCCTTTGAGTTCCAGGTAGCACGCGTTGAATCCTTGCCACCATACATATTGAATGTCCTCGGCAGAGAATACCTTCAATGTTGTGGAGACGGTGAATGTGTGCATCGCGTTTACAAATTGCATGTAACACACATGTACCTATTCATAATTCTATGCTTTCCATTCTAACAAACAAAAAAAACCCTATCAAATGTTTCCAGGTGATGCCACAGTTGCTGAACAGTCTGCGGGTGGACTCTACAGGTGCCAGTATCGACTGGGGCACGCTAGCTGTGTACAGTTGCTCTGTAAGCTGCAACACTGACGGCTACTGCAGGGAGTTCCTCTGGAAACAGGATTTCAGCGTGGAGCAGCAGCTGTAGGAAGATGAACATGCTCTTCCCAGTCTGAGCAGAGCAGCCGTGACACAACACATGGAAGCTCTGCAGACCCTGGTTTTGATCCAAAAGAGCATTGCTTACATGGAGGGACAGAACGTGACAGGCACTGCCTCTGGTCATTGGTAATGAAGAGATGGAAGACTGCCTCTAGTCATTGGTAATGAAGAGATGGAAGACTCGCGTGAGCACGTCTTCAGAGGACGGCCAAGTGGTCACATTCAACTTGATTGTTGAGTTCTGAACATGTTTTTGAGTTGTTAGTATTGTTACAGTCCACCTCAAAATGATCTTCAGCCATTGTATTTCACTGTTCTTTCAAATATATCGACTAGCTCATTACAAGCTTGCATATAAACACTCTTCTGCTAGATGAAACCACTTTTGCCCATATTTTGTGGAGATGCTGTTGATCAAGTAAAGGGTCAGTGATATACAATTTTATTCAAATTGACCAATTTTCAGCTACTACCAAAAATCCTATACATTAAAAAGGACATTTTGACACAACAATCCTTACATATGTTTATTTATGCCCATAAATCAAATTTGAAGCCAGAATAAAGACTGCATTTGTTATAGTGCTTTCTTTCAATGCAAGAGCCAAGTTGCCATTTCCAATTATCAACATCTAGGTGAACTCAATGAAAACAATCAAATAAAACTGACTACACTGAAATGGCGGGGCATGCATGTAACAGAAGCAGTGCCACAAAATGAATTTAGCTTCGATTATTAGCATGTCGGGCCAACCATGAGCATATTTCCAGCAGATATTGTTAGCATAAATGACATGTCTTAAATACCTAAATAAAATGAGAGGTCAGGACAAAGTACTAACAAAGAGATCGTGCATAGTTCATCCAACCATTGAACTGTCAGTGCTATTGAAGGGAAACCATAGGGTTGAGGAACGTTTTGAGACGGATGAGGGTTCTCTATCACACAGAAGTAAGAGAACCACCCATGCAAAAACGTTTTAATCCTACAGTTGCTCTTCACCCAGAAAAGAAATACTCCCCTATGGATAATACAAAATGCTAAATATCCTTACTGTCTAAAAATTATGTTTATGTTTGTGATCTAAAAACAAAATTGAACACCATGCCAAGAAATTAAATGTTCGTCATGTTTGCTCAAACACAATCCGGTTCTAACTGATCAATTATAATCTTCAAATGACCAAACTTTGCATCTTAAATTTTAGATTACCTTCTCAACATGCATTGAATTTAAGATAACCAAGTTAAAACGGGCACTCCATTCGGTTGAAAATGAAATGCTACAAAGCATCAACTAAAAAAACTGGAATGTGCAGTGACAGGTCAACAATAAAAATGCAGGAAGAAAACAAACGACTCAAAGAAGTCTTCAAGTTGTTCCCAGCGTGTCAACGAATGTTCTGTTAAAAAAAAAAATACATTGGCATCCCTGGCCTTTCCCCTTCCACACAGAACAGGCAGGTTGACTTCTTGTCTTCGTCATGAGAAAACGGGGAACACGATGATCAGGACGAGCATCAAAACCGTGTGACACCAGCATCGCGGTGTGGAAGCTGGACGTAGGTCCAAAAAGGTCTCCAAGAATTCTGCACGTGACCAAATCCGAACGAGACCAGGAAAACAACACGAGCTTGGTGGGAAACCAGAGCGCAAACACATCCATGTACATCAGCCCAACGGCAGTCCGCTTTTTGAAAGTCAATATATAGATTAGAATCTGAGGTTATAAAAAAAGTACAAAAATGAAGGTGTGTGTGTGTGTGTGGGGACGTCTACGTTGTCTTGCGGAAGCCCTTCAGGATAGGATAGATGTTTTCAAATGCCTCGTAAATCTCTCCCCTCACCTTGGCACCTAGAAAACACAGATGATATTAGTGCCTGCAGTGAATCGTATTGCCGAATGATCCTTGGAGCTGCGTGGGTTAATGGCCAATCGACACGACAAAGTCTGGTTCTGAATTTGTAAGCCATGCCAGATATAGGTGTTGCATCATGGGTACATTAGAGGCCTCGCGGCCCATCTCACAAGGTGGTTGTGTTGTTGATCAAAGGATAATATGATTTGAGTCGTGCATTTATTGCCATTTGACAAAGGTTGCCTTCAACTCCACCTGACCTGGGGACTCCATCCACTGATCAGAAGACAGGAAAAGCAAACACATGATTTGTTCTCGGAAATGGTATAATGCAAGATTACCTGTGAGAACCACCTTTCCAGACACAAAGATGAGCAGGACAATTCTAGGTTTGATCATTCTGTAGATGAGGCCTGGGAAAAGCTCAGGTTCATAACTAGAACCGAGGGAGAAGGACAGATGTTAGTCAACAAAAGGGACGGGTATCACTACCAGGCTAAAAACGCAAGCATGAACATCTATAACAAAACCAGCCTTATCCAACGCAGACAGAAGGAGTCCGCTTGGAGCTAGTTGATGTTAGGGCACGTGTGAAACAAAATGGCGGTCACCTGCTAAACTGTTGGTGAGTGAGGACCAGGCCCTCCAGCCTGATGGGGAACTTGACGTCGCAGCTGCCCACCATGTTCTGGATTTTGAAGTCCAGGAACTTGGCCGGGAAGCCCAGCTTCTGTACCACGCGGGCGTACTTCCGGGCAGCTAGCCTGGACTGCTCCTCGCTGCCCGCCCCCCAGAGAAGGAGAGAAGTGGAGGGAAGGAGGCCGGGGGATTTAAACCAGACGAGGGGTTATTTTTGGATTTGATGCCATCACACTGAAAACGCAGTCGAGCCCTCATCAGCAGCAATGATGGGTAATTGGTGATGTGCGCGCGGCTCACCTCTTGGCACCGGTGCACACCATCTTCCCAGAGCTGAAGATCAGAGCCGTGGTGCGCGGCTCCCGTATCCTCATGATGACGGCAGCGAAACGCTGGGAGGGAGACGCCACAGAAAAACAGGATGAATGGTGTACAGGGCTGGTAAAATACAACATAGTCCAGCCTAGTTGGATCATATCACAAAAAAGTATACATTAAGCATCAAGGAAGGAACATTAAATAAGCATTTGACTCAACTCTCCAAATAGTGTTCTCTTCTCACCTTGGGGTTGTACTCTGCATTTCTAGCCCTCAGTGCGATGGTCTTCAGGTCAAGTTTACAGCCCAGATTCACAGTTGATACAATGTTCCTGAGAACAAGAAAAACACAGGGAACATTTCATAGGAACAAATAACTGGGAAGAAATAGCAGTTTGACAACCTCATTCTAGTCTTCCAAAACCAATGCCAACGAGAAGGTTGCTTCTAAATCAGGCCTGTGAAGGCAGCGTTAGGGTAAAGCCCTCAAAGAAACCGCTTGGTGAGAGAGGACTGAGGATGACCTTGGCTATGCTAACTAATAGGTGGTCATGCTGCCTCCTCCTCTGGGCATATAACTGGGTAGCACTGGCAGTAACCAGGTCCCAATCTTACAGATTGGGGCCACATGTAGTAATATAGGGGTGGACCCCTGTTGAGTCCAACATGTTCAGCTCACCGTCTACATTGTCATTATCATTCGGCAAAAGTAAAGGAGCAGGTTAAACATCTTGCTCAAGGATAGCTAGAGGTTAGGCTGCAGATATTGGGGATCAAACTCAGTACTTTTCAGCGGGGGGTCGAATCCCCTAACCACTAGACTAGCCTACACACTGTCAAGTCTTCAGTCAGGTAATGTTACACAGACCAAGTTAAACAGCTAAACCAACAGTAACTACAGCCTTGGTTCTCTGTTGGTCTAGCCCCAGTCAACACATGTGTCATTAGCCAACAAGTCTTCACCAAAGTATTATTGCAGTAATCCACAATGTCTTCATTTACTGTTAGAAACATCGAACAGCCGAAAAGCTGCAACCATCGGGGCTAAACCTGCTGAAACATGAACATAGAAACAGCAGTTCCTTCACCAGGGCTTCATTCTAAAGGCCGGGGCTGAGGCTCGAGAGCCACTGCGCTACAGGAAACATACTGCAGCTGTGGCACTATCCCGGAGCTCTCCGAGGCCGGTGTGGAGGGCATGAGGGGGGTCATCGGGGTGAGCGGTGTGTTGTACAGGGGGGTGTTCCCGGGCAGGGCGGTGGTGGTGGAGCCCCCCACGGTCTGGGAGTGGAACAACTGGGGGGTCTGACCCGACGTACCCGGAAGACCTGGGGCGCGCGGACACACCAGTTCAAAAGGTTAAAAGCCACTCCAATGCCAATGTGTAGGCTAGTGCTAGCATCCGTATGTCACGGATACCTTCATTTAAATAAATACATACATTAAAAAGAATATATTCAATATAATATGTAGCCTCAAACTTGTGCATTTGTTATGAGTTCAAGGCTACACGTTACTGCTACTACTGTACTACTATACGCTGTACATACAACTTAACACGGCACAGACACCCGATTTGAGAGCCATGACATCTGAACTTCATGAATCAAATTAACTTAATGAAATAACTGATGATGCCTGTCAAGTACCATGCACATGCAATAAGTCTCGCTACCTCAAGAAGCGAACAGTGATGCAAATGTTGCATCACTGTACTTTAGCGAGTTAATAAAAGAGTGTGTCTGAGTGTCAGGTGCACCTGTGTTGGCCTGCTGGGCCTGTTGCTGCTGCTGCTGCTGCTGCTGCCTCTGTTGCTCCTCCTCCAGAATAGACAGGCTGTTGGTGTTCTGAACGGGCTGGGGGGTCAGGCCGGAGCCATACGGCATCATGGGACTGAACAGGGGCATTCCTGGGGTCATGGCACCCTGGAGAGTGTACACACTCTATGGTTAGTCATGCACATTATTTATGCTTTGAAATCTATCATGTCACTTTCTGTGTCACACTGGAAGAGAACACATTGAACAGTGACTTATTTAGGAGTATCATTATTTGAAAACAAAAAACAACTTGTGAATTCAAAAATAATAATTTCCAAGTCTGATTGAGGACAGATGCACTGAGCAGCAACGGAAGCCGTGGTTTTGTCAAAAAAAATCACTTCCGTAGTCAAAATTACAAAAATTCCTTGGACACTTGGATCCATGTGTTCTCTCTCTCTCTATATATATATATATATATATACACATATATATCAACCCATAAAAACTTAAACAGAAAGGAGGGGCAGCTCAACGGACAACTCCATTGTCGTAGACGGACTTCACCTGCGGGGACGCCAGCCCCTGGAAGGGGGGTATACTGTTGTTCTGGTCCATCTCTTCCTTGCGTGGGCCAGCTGCCGCCGAGGGAGGCTGCTAGTCACACGGACACGCTGGACTCTGCACCGCGGTCCGTCTTGGTCTGCGCAGGCTGAAAATCAACAACCATGTGCCGGAATTTGATGAATTTCCCCGACTGCCTATTGTTGTTTGGACTCTGGAAATGAATTGCAAACATAAATGTTAAACGCTTGATTGTGAAAACGGCGTCCGAAATGCATTTTAAAACTCTTGTTAGTTGGTGGCAGTCATACAACCACCGCAGTGGCGCCAATACAATAATTGACAGCTTGCTAAAGATTAGCTTTAGTTGCTATTGCGCAATGAGAGACTGCATTTACGGTAGCGTGTGAATGTAATACATAAATACGACAACCGTTCATTGCATGTGTTATTCCAGGCATGCAAAGCGGATGAAATCCAGATAAATGAAGTGAGGCAGGTTAGTCGGAGTGCTCTCGCTTAGCATCCGCAGCTAACCATTCAAATGTCTAGAAACGCCACGAGAAGTGTGAACCTCGCTTCTAAGTCGGTGCAGTATGAACGTAACACGCACTCGAGCTACCTACGATATGATTTGCAGTAGTACTTGCCGTTAGTCCGCCCAAGAACATCAAATATTAAACATTTAAAGACCATAGACTGTACAAAAAATAAACATATAAAGAATTTGCACTCGTTTCATGCCCGTTTGCTTTGCGCTCGTGAGTTCTACATCCGGAAGGACGACATTTAACTTCCGGCGCGTCGGGGTTCAGTTCGCCACAAAGCAAAGATGGCGTCGCTGAGTGACAAGTCAGTTTGGGACGAGGTGGAGGATGGAATCGGAGAAGAAGTGCTCAAAATGTCCACAGAGGAGATCATCCAGCGAACCCGTCTGCTGGACAGCGAGATAAAGATCATGAAGAGCGAGGTTCTCAGAGTGACCCACGAACTGCAGGCCATGAAGGACAAGATCAAAGAAAACACCGAAAAAATCAAAGTAAACAAGACGTTGCCGTACCTGGTTTCCAATGTGATTGAGCTGTTGGACGTGGATCCAAATGATCAGGAGGAGGATGGAGCCAACATCGATCTGGATTCCCAAAGAAAGGGTAAATGCGCCGTAATCAAGACTTCTACGAGACAGACCTACTTCCTGCCCGTAATCGGCCTCGTAGACGCAGAGAAACTGAAGCCTGGAGACCTGGTGGGTGTCAACAAGGACTCCTACCTGATCCTGGAGACTCTTCCTACCGAGTATGACTCCCGGGTCAAGGCCATGGAGGTCGACGAACGACCCACCGAGCAATATAGTGACATTGGTGGATTGGACAAGCAAATACAAGAGCTCGTAGAAGCCATTGTCTTGCCTATGAACCACAAAGAGAAGTTTGAGAACTTGGGTATCCAGCCTCCTAAAGGAGTGTTGATGTACGGACCGCCAGGGACAGGGAAAACTTTGCTTGCCAGGGCTTGTGCTGCTCAAACCAAGGCCACTTTCCTGAAGCTTGCAGGTCCCCAATTGGTCCAAATGTTTATCGGTGATGGAGCCAAACTGGTGAGGGATGCCTTCGCCTTGGCCAAAGAAAAAGCCCCTTCTATCATCTTCATCGACGAGTTGGATGCCATTGGGACCAAGCGGTTTGATAGCGAGAAGGCTGGGGACAGGGAAGTGCAGAGAACCATGCTGGAGCTTCTCAACCAACTGGATGGATTTCAGCCCAACATGCAAGTCAAGGTAATTTTTCCCACCTTCACCTCTGTTTGACACGGTTATGCACTTAACCCAGGCCCAGGGTTCATCAAGGCTAATAAAAATAGGAGAATGTGTGTGTGGAGAATGTGTAAATATGACATTAACGACTATAGTGAGGTATTGGCATCATAACATTTGTGACAGGACTTGATGGATCGTGATGGAAAACCCGCAGGGTTATTTTTAGAACCTTATTTTGAAGTGACTCCATCCACTTGTTCCGTGTGTCGTCTAGGTGATCGCCGCCACCAACCGGGTGGACATCTTGGACCCAGCGTTGCTCCGCTCAGGCCGCCTCGACAGGAAGATCGAGTTCCCAATGCCGAACGAAGAGGCCAGAGCCCGCATCATGCAGATCCACTCTCGCAAGATGAACGTCAGCGCCGACGTCAACTATGAGGAGCTTGCCCGTTGCACGGACGACTTCAACGGAGCCCAGGCCAAAGCCGTGTGCGTCGAGGCTGGCATGATAGCGCTGCGCCGCGGGGCTACGGAGCTCAACCACGAAGATTACATGGAGGGTATCCTGGAGGTTCAGGCCAAGAAGAAGGCAAACCTGCAGTACTATGCCTGAGGTCACTTTGATTGTGTTTGTGTTTTGAGTTTTTATTGGAAGATAAAAGTTGAATAAAAAAAAAATTGAGATAAATAAAGCTGGGTTAAATGGCATTTTGGAGTCTTGTTTTTTGGAGGAGGGTGTGTTTAATCCCCAGCTCAAGCACAGGGTTTTATGTCTCTAGTTGCCTAATGAGGATGTAGAACTCCCAATGGGCATATTAGTAGTTCCACTAAAAACATTTTCAACATAGCTTTAAGTTGTTTGTAAATGTAATGGCTGTCTTGAATCTGCATTCTAACATGTAGCTCAACACTAAAGTAGAAATGAATTATCTACAGGTGTTTTATCTTCTTCCATCTTGTTTTATTGGAATATATTGTTTGGGCACTAGGGTTTGTTTTGTCCATAGTAACTCAAGTTGAATTTATGAGCTGAAGGAAATGCTTTGCATGGAATTATCTTGCACTATATAGTAACGTAACAGTAACCACTAAGGGTGCAAGTCCTTTCATTGGAGCTGGACCTCGTCTTGCCGATTAATTTCAAATGAAATACTAGTTTGAGTTTTTCTGTCGTTTTCAACAAGCTTTCAAACTATGGTACTGTAGAAAAAGTTTGCCAAGGAACCAAAGATCATCAAAAGTTCATGCCTTTAATGGCTGTGTCAATATTTAATTTCAATGTGTGTAATAACTTTCCACAGGTGCATAACCTGTTAATCAAGTGGTTCACCTTCTTCCAACTTGTTTGGATATGGCCTCTTCATTTATTATTTTGTAATTAATTGAACCGTCATGGTCACTGCATATACCAGGCAAGGCAAACTACATTTACAGAAATAAGCATATTTAATTAGTCCAATCATTTTGTTTACACATTGAGGTATACCAGCCCAGCTGTACCTGCACTGCTGGATCTACTGACCTGTAGTTTTAAAAGGATATTGCAATTGCAATACTATAGTAATTTGCTTTCTAAAGAAAGTGTGAATGTTTTAAGTGCATTCAAAAATGAAGTCAATAAAAACAAATTCAGCACATTTTATTCTACAAGATCGTAAAAATATTGGCATGAAATAAGGAGAAGCAGAGTCCAGACATGCATGGTATTCGGGAAGTGGTGTTCCTTAAGAAGAGGAAAAGAGGCGAGCCGCTTTCCCCAGGGGAACGGGCAAGGCCACCCTTCAGAATAGCAGTGCTGATGTAGGGCTACTAATCAGGCCACTCGACCTCAACAACAACAATGTGACCCAGACAAAGAAGATTCTTTTTTTGTTTAGGAGAAGCAAACCCATGTGTTCAGCACTCGTATTCCAAGCAACTGAATGTACAATGATCGAAACAGTGAAAGGATGGTGGGAAAGAGACCAGCGAGAAGAGCAATCAATCCCTCCTGAGTGGGAGCATCTCCTCCTTGATGCCCTCCTTGGTGATGAGACAGATCTGAAGTGCGTCACCGGTGTACACGTCCCTCTCTGCTGCCGAGATGAAGACGTCTTTGACCAGCTGGAGGGCCTTGTCCTTGGTGAGAGGCACGTGCTGCACGCCTTCCATGTTCTTGAAGCCGATCTGGACATGAAAAACAATGCGATGAAGATGCAGGACTTCAGGGGTTCTCGCTAAAAACAGCGCTACAACAACTGTCCCTTTGTGTGCCTTGGTAGTAAATCATGGAGTGCTTTATCATTAGCTATGCATTTTTTTGTTTACAGATATATTTTGTGTTAATGCCATGGGGCAGGATAGTCTAGCGGTTAGCTTGCTTGACTCCCAGCTGAAAGGCTCCACAGTCTACCTGTAAGTGGGCATCCTTGAGCAAGATGCTTCACCCTGCCTCCCTAAAAAATTCCCTTTGCTAAAATTGCTAAACTTCCCTCTGGATTAAAGACTACAAATCCATTTTCCATTAAATGCTAACCTGGTTGTCAAGCAGCGGTTGCAGCATGGCACTTGCTGATCCTCCGGCCTTGTACGTGTCTCTCTGGTAGGAGCCCACAGGGTCAAAGCTGTACACCGCTCCTTTTCCTGTCAGATTAAATAGAGAAAAGTGTCAGGCCCTGAACATTGTGAGTGAAGCAACAGCACCTCGCTCCTCAGGCTAGGCATACCAACATTCAGAACTAGAAGAAGTAGTTTAACCAACGGATGCTTGCAACCCCGCGAGTATGGAATACAAGCACACCACGAAATAATTAAAGCAAAATGGATACAGTATTATTATTATCATCATCTTATATTTAGTTGCATACAACTAAATGCAAGATCTCTTGCATGACAAATTATGTATAACTACCACAGCACAAACAAACCCCAAGGACATAATGGCTGAGGTTCCTACCGTGTTCATCCAGTCCTCCGATGATGTTGTACACATAGTAGGGGAAGAACCGCCTGCCGTACAGGATGGTGGAGAGCATGGCAGCTATGGCACCACTGGTCATCATCTTGTTGTTGGAGTGCTTATACATCTGGCAAAAAGAAGCGGGGTCAATAAAACATCCCAATTTTTGTAATAGTGCACTGGGCATACACATACACAATTGCAATACATTAAGCACCAGGTTTAAATCGAGGCAGCAAAGTACCTTTAGCCGAGCATCAATGATCTTGGTCAGTGTCAGGCAGTCGCCATGGAAACCACTGCAGCCAATGACAGTGGTGTCGGTCCTGAAAAGTAATTGATAGTCAGAGTAATTACTAATTAGTAATACAACTGTAAATTAATACAACTGTACAAATGCTTACATAATATAACGGATGTCCGTGTTCATCAACAGCGATCCCATAAGTATATAGATTAAAATGTATATTATAAAATAACATTCTTTTTTACTTCACCATTTATGTAGTTTTAGCATTCCTTCAAACATATTATTTCATAAAACATAAATAAATGTCCATCCCCCCAGCTCAGAGAACCAGGGGTGATGCAGCAAACTTACAGCTTGTAGCATTTCGGCGATTCGCGACTGTGGATTGAATAGCCTTCGCTGAGACGAGTGTCTGAAGCCACGATAGCAAAGTCTTCACCGGCGACAGCAAGCACGGTGCTGAAAACAAGGCATTTTTCAACGAATACACAGATTATTGCTTATTATAAAAGTACTGACTGCTGGTAGCGAATAGCTGCCATGCTAGCAGGAAGGCTGTCTGATACGAAACCGAAACAAGTCAGGTTTTTTCCCACTCAATTATTTCATGCTACTATGAAAACACGAACTGTAGATGGTCTGGTTATTAACAATAGGATAGTAAAGCCGCTTTAATTAGCTGGAAATAATAATTGTTTTAATTAAAGTCAACCCGGCTAGCAGAATGAGACTAGCGACTAGCCTGGGGACTAGGCTAGCTACCTAACAATAGCAATATGGTCCTCACCCTCCGTTGAAAGTATAAGGAGAAAACCGGTATTCTACCGGCCCGGTGTAATGATAATCCTTCATCTTTCCATTTCCTCCAATACCTTGCGCAGAAAGCATGGTTTATATTCTGTCTGAAACTTAGATGAAAACCTGATGAGATGAACTCGCTGTATCACTGCAATATGGCAGCTTATTTCTTCTTCTATTTCTATAACATGTGCTTGGTCACGTTGTCAACGCGAGTGAGCGCCCCCTACAGGCCATGTGGCTCACAGCTCTGCAGGAACTTAAAATGTGAAGGACATTACACAATTATTTCTGGTTTATCTATCTTAATGATTGCCCAAACTCAAAATATGTTGTCTATCGCATTTTATTTCAAAACAATTCAAACTGTGTCAAACAATACGTCAATTGACTATTGTGAATCAAAATAAAAATTCATTAGAAAAAGAAATCCACAAATGTTAGAACAGAAGAAAAACTAATAACAGTTAACAAATCAATAATTCCTGCCTATATACAGCTATAACGTTTTTTTTCAGTTGTTACATTGAATAGTAGGTATCTCCCCAAAAATCTATCATTTACATTTTTTGTCACAAAGTACATCTTTTCCAACAGCAAGTTATGTAAAAAAAAACACACACACAGAAAACACCAACAACCTTTCAACACAGGTTAAAAAAAGTAAAAAGTGTTTGGCATAAAGAGTACACATGATCATTGTATCCCTTGGAGGCAGCATGAGGTAAACCTTGAGAACATGACCTAATGATCTTAGAGGCCAGCCCTCAAACATTTGCTCAGCAAATTCATACAGTTAATAATTGTATTGTGTGTGTATATATATAAATACAATAAATAATGAGCACCAGTTTAACATGTAGATAGGCCAACCTACAGGACACTAGAAATTGATGCAGGTATGGTGTCTGCATACGTTTATGCACGTCAGCTGGCTGACAGAACTGAGACCTTTATACAGGCTATTATCCATGGCTTCATACTTTCAACACCATACAAAACAATTGTGTATGTATGTAGAGCTGTCATTTTGTACATAGAATATTTATCAAAAATATGTAAAAGTTACACCAGATGTAGCACCAAAAGAAGATCAAGTCAAGTCATTACAGCATCGTTAGCAACAAGTACAAACTACTGTCTTTATTTTTTTTTATGCAAACACCTCCCCATTGGTAGAGAGTAGTAATAGTTAAGAGGATCCGCCTGTCGGCGCTCTCGTGACGTAGGTCACAAACACGTCCAGGCTCCAGAACCCATTCATCTTCTGAACTTCTTGGGCGTTTTCGCTCCCCCCTTCTTCTTGGGTGTGGTGGGGTTTTTCTCACACACCTTGCACACCCAGAGCCCTGAGGAGGAGCAGACACGACAAAGCACATGTTGGAACGGAAACAACGCGACTCAACGCGCGACGAATCAGGGCGATCCGCCTCAAGGGATCGTGGGTATTGAAGTGAGCCAGTGCGCGTACCCAGCGGTATGGCGTTCATGCCCACGCAGAACGTGTGGTACCCTCGGTCGCACTGGTCGCAAAACATCATCTCGTCCTCATGGTGGGGCTGCTGGCACACGGTGCACGTCTTGCACTCCATGCACTGCCAGCGGTAGGTCTGGATGACACACACCAGCTCCTCGCTCATGTCCAAGCACGACGGATGACCTGCGGCCCAGCGCGGTTATGAATAATCACATGTATGTACACATTACACACACACACACACACACACACACACACACACACAATTACAGTTGAATTAAACGGTAAATAACATATCAGTTAAAAAAAAAATGGATGTGTAAGTCACGTGTTAGTCGTTTGTTTTTGTTTTACAGCTTAATTGTTTTCTTGCAAAGGATCCAGTGACAATTTACAGTGGGTTTGAGACTACAGTTCCCCTGAATAAGTTAAATGTGCTTGGGCTTGGTTAGTGTTAGCTAGAAGGGCTACCTCCGTGTCTCAGAGACAGGAACAATCCTTTAAAATTACCCTTCCAACTTACCGCTGTTATCGCATTGGGAGCAGTGAATGAGAGCCTCTGGCTTGCCTCTCTTGTTGGCCTCTTTACCCTTCTGGCAAATGCCACATATAGCATTGGGAATGACCTTAGGCTGCAAGGGCAGAATAACGCTATAAAAACCAATCACAGCTGTATACACGTCAAAGTCACACACTGAATAAACATTTACATCATCAGGATATGTGCATTTTTGATTTTTTTAAAAGTAAACAAGCATTTGGAAAATAATGGTTGAGTAATCATTGGAAGAATAATGATTAGACAAAGTGCCCATTTATATTATTATATGTGTGTGAAGGATAATGGCTATCTAGCTGGCAAATTCAGTGTTTATACAGTGCTGCTAACATTTAAATGTCCCTTTTTCTTTGGCATTATCAAGACTTTCAATATCTGGACAAACTAACAACTGTTATAGCAAAAAGTAATTTAAAGAGCCAGTGAACCCAAAATTGAACCCTAGGTGTCATATGATTGTCAACATTGTAATCTATGCGGTTTTATCACAGTTACTGAAATGAAACAGTGATTTTGAGATAGCAGGAGTAAAAACCGGTGTTTTTGCCTCGTCTCCCGAAATGCGAACAACGTTTTCCTGACGCAGAAGAGCCCGTTACCACAATCATCAACGGCACCACAAAGGGGTGTGTGTATGTGTGTGGCGCTCTGCATGGGCAGCCACTGACTGCGGCGTCCGAGAGGATTAAGCTTCTCAGACACTTATACAGTATAGCGACACGGTGTGTGTGTGTGTGTGTGTGTGTGTGTGGATCTCCATCTGAGCAGCGCTACATTTTGATGTTCGCGTCTGAGTGAGCGTTAAGCTTCTCAGTGCGAGAAGCTTCTGTGGTGCATATTAATAAATACATATTACACGCCTATTATACACAACGATGCTCCTCGTAATGCTCAGACACCACGACGGTACTAAGAAAGTATGACAAAGTTACCGTGGGTCGGAGCACACCCAAATCCTCTCCAGGCTCGCAGCCCAAAACACATTATTCTAAATCTCATAGTGTTGGAGCTGAAACCCTGAGTTCACTTGCTCTTTAATAAAATGTTTTAAAAAGCAGCTGCAGAAGATTCTGCATTCATCCCCAAGAGTTTTCATAGTTCGTAAAATGGTTCCACCAAATTAAAAGTGAAGAGATCAAAAAGACAATTGAAATCTGACGAGAAATGCGCTGTTATACAAACAATTACCACTTCTATATCCGTTAACTCTTTTTTAAACTTTTATTTAAACTCATCTAGATATAGACATCTCCAAAAGGCTCCTTCCTACAGAGCATACCGTGAAGGACAGCATTAAGCATAGGAAAGATCAAAACACAGAAGACAAACTGGATGGTGAAGGGACATTGAGATCAGGGGGTCACAGGTCAACACAGAACCATCTATAGTATTATTTTACTTTAAATATCTCTATCGTAGATACAATAAATACACAACACAAAAAAATATGTTTAGTGTATAAGTCACTGACAATAACAGTGATTTTTTTTTTTTTTTTCAACAGATACTCTGGTCAAGCTTCAAGTTCAATCTATAAGAGGCGAGAACAAAAACAAAAACTAGTCTAAATGTTGTACTAAATATTCAAACTGTTTGGTTGTCCCCCTTAAATTACCTTGGGGCAGATTTACTCCATTATCCCCAAGTGGCATCTGCTCTCAGTTGAGTAAAAAGTGCCCCTGAAGTGTGCAGAATTGCGCACATAGAAACGTTGTTAGTCGCTCTGGTCAGTGGAAAACCAGGATAAAAATTGCCCCGGCCCTTCTAATGACATACAGTTGTCTTACAAAATCCAGCATGCTACTTACAAAAATATATGTGCTACGTTTTGTAGTGTATTGGTTTTTACTGAGGGTCATTGACATGTTGTGACAGGAAAAATGTCCCCTGACTGACCGGAAAAGGAATCTTGAATACACATGTACAGTATGGACTTGGTCAGACGTGGACAGGGGAGTAAATAGAGAGGGTGACAGCTAGACTAAGAGAAAGAGAGGAAAATGGAAGGATAGAGCGGTTAGGGCCAATCTATCCATTACAACCCAAGGTAACCGCTCAATTTTAGACATGTTCTTATTTGGCTGTCCTTCGTGATCTCTGTTCAATGAGCCATGTTAGCCTCCATTGTTTAAGACATTTCACATAATAGAGAGTTCCTACTAATTTGTTCCCACTTGAGTGTGAAAGCCGGCATGAGCAACTGGTGGGGCTGCATCTCTGCAATGGTCCAGTTGCTTTTTTTTCCTCCCTTAAACAATACCGTCTTACTTGACCAGCGATTGCAAATGCACAATACATTTATTGAACAAGAAACACTTAAAGATCGCTCAAAAATAATTCCAAACAAAAATCAACCATCCTTCATATTATTTTTTTTATAAGATAACTGTGTGAGATATCAATTAAATATTTCCTCACACACTTGAGCAAGTAAATGCTCTCACATCCTTTAAA
>OMKQ01078162.1:0-13395 GCA_900302335.1 Phycis phycis | reverse complement strand
GTGGCTGCTGTAACAAGCCATAATACTGTTTACTGACCAATATAATGTATTCAGGGTGGCTGAGACTAAGGGTTTGCACAGTACAAACTGATTCTTCAGGCCAAACCCATCGTCTGCTGATAGTGGATGAATCTACAATATATTTGGTAATATATGTGGCTCAATTATGCCTAATTAGTTGACATTTACGTGGTTCAAACACGTGTTGTACAAACAAATTAACTTTCACTACAACGACAATGTTTGTGTCCGTTCATGTCAGTGTCTGACAGAAGATGGAGGGATGAACACTTCATACCACGTGAACCCAAAATCTGAAAACTAAGAAAATCAGAGGGCAACATTACATTCATTGTTATTTTGTTGAGCTAATATTGACTTATCCCCCCTCTGTCCCACAACAGAGTTACCTCTCATTTAAAAGAAAGTTACACATCTTAAAGGGGTCATATTATGTACTTGATGTGGTTCATAATTTCATTTAATTAATAGATTAATAATAATTACTAGAACAGATTTCCATGCTTTAATTATAAAAGTACACATTATTATCATGCTGTTCATTGCTTTGGAACTGCTCTCAGCCTTTCAGAAGATAACGTGAGCTAACAAGACAAGAGATAAGAGATAAACTGTTTATCAATCCCACGAGTGCCATTAGCCATCAGGTGTTTTCTGTGGAAGTAACACCCGTACCGTGGATTTTGAGGTTATAGTTTTGCAGTTATACACGGACACCAAAGCTATAGAACACACTGAAAGGTAAAACAGAAACAGCATAATATAATCCCGTTAATGAATAAGAGGTTTACCACAGAGGGAACAAAGACAACATGGAGGTTCTATGCCGAGGAGAAGTCAGAGCAGTCATTAAAAGCAGGTGTGGAAGAACCAAGGGGAACACAAAACAGGAGGATATCTAGTGGGGAAAACAGAACAGGGTGTGGCAGCCTGGTGCTTATGGATGGGCGGCCATCACTTTTTTAGCCTTCAGCCACTTCTACTCAGTACAGAGGCTGAGATCCAACTGTTTTGTCAGGGGGGCACAGAACAGTTATTTGTTTCAGTAACAGCACTTGTTTCAGTAACTTATAGTTACAGTTACAATTCTGTTAGGTTATGATATTAATAAAATCCCTGCATCCAGTCTGTATTTTCCTTTCTAGAACTTGACCCATGGCAGGAACTGTATTTTGTGTTTTGGGGAATTTGGCAAACCAGTCAACAAATGGTTCAAAGCCTTTGCCCTCCTGGACTCAAGACTCAATACACCAAGATTGCTCATTGGTTATAGTAGACCTGAAGTAAGTATTCACCAGCTTCAGCCTAGAAACACCTCCCTCACAAGAAGCAGTTCTAACTGGAATGGGCCTTTTTTGCATCTGAAGATCCAAAGCAACACTTCTTTATACATCTTAATGAACAGTACTAGTTATGCTGTATTAGAGCTTAGCCTTTTCTCTCTTTGCCACTGGCTGTATTGCAGTTTTAGTTGCTATGAAATGTTCAACCCACAAGTAACCAAAAGAAAGCCTTCTGCCTATCGTAATGCAATGTCTGAACTAAAGTTTCAACTACATCAACAGCTTTTGTACTTTTTTGTAACAAGATGCATAATGAATTCAATATCCATCTGTGCTCACAGACGTCAGTAGATCGTTCATCATGGCATTATTGGGCTATCTCTAGCAATGTACGTTCTTAAGGGCAGGGAATGTCCTTTAAGTGTAATTAATAGTTAGTCATTTAGGATGGACATAGGAGAGGTGAAGTCATCGAACACTGTGTGCCTCTGGGACAGCAGGCCTCTCATTCTTAATGTTCTAATGTTAGCCTGGGCAGCAATCATTTTAATCGAGGAAAAATTCTGACGACCTGCAATCAAACTGCTCGTCAGTGTCCCCTAGTGGTTATGTGACGAACGACAACTGCAGTCGCTTTCACCTCGGGAAATAATCCACCATGGAGGTGGTTATATTTGTAATACACATGTGAAGCACAACATTGTGACACAGAACAAGACGTGCATATTTAAAAATATTGAATATATATTTTTATATGTATATATATATGTAATTTATTTTCATTTGAGATCCCCCCAAGAGTTCTCCTTGTGGGGTCCCAGGAGGGTCCTAATGACACCTGGCACCCCTAATCAGCACCCTGTTTGGAGACAAAGGAGTAGGTCTGCACACCACCACAGGAGCAGAGAGAAAAACAGTTACTGTAGCTTCAGACATGTCCTCAGGGAAGGGGCAGGTACATACCACGCCATTTGACTGCCGTGTATGAGCACATCTGTCCACACCAGACATGCCCAAACCAAGCTGTAGTAAAGTCCCACCTATTGCAACTTGGAGGGGGTGTCTTTTTTATTGTCCACAGCAAAGAGATCACAAAGGCGTGACATTTGAAACCACTCTCCAAATTCATATTTCTGTCAGAGTGGAAATATACAGTAGTCGATTGTACGCCTAGTGAAGCGATTGTGTTCTAAAGTCTCATGTTTCGTCACATCGGTGGGAGAAGTAAGTCGTTAAATCATGAACGTGAAAAGGGTCAAGGTTTAAATATGGCAAAGAAAACAGTTTGGTGTTGACTGGCTGGAATGTTGCCTTCTGGCTTGGAGTGAGTAGAATGTGGTGCCTTGCTTTATATTCTGTCTTTATTTTACCTAGTTATTTAGGTTAGATAGATTTTTTTGCTTTTACATAACTTGGGCCTCTCAAGAAACATTTATGTGAGTTTTTTTCTCAGCCTATTAGTAGTACATTTGCTGTTGATGAATTCAACTGTTGAGTAACGCACATTCAGCATCAAATAACATGTGCAGATGCTCCAGAGTTTCATGAGATACCGGAGGTGAATGGGGCATTCGTGGTAGCATGTGATAATAGTGTAGATAATGCATGTGTGCGTGGGTGTGTGTGTATACTTGTTGGTAGCCCAGTACTGGTGCCAAGCTTTGGATGCCTGGGGATTCTCACTTGCCCATGCAGACTCACACGCACAGTCTCAGACATTCAACAACAACAAATACAGAGAATCGTCAGAGAAGGAAACGTTCAGTGCTAAGTATAACCTCAGGGTTTTGTATAAGTATATGTTATCAAAGCATTCTTTTGCTTCAGTTGGTATCAGTTTGTATTATGTTATATTATAATGAAAGAATGCAAGTGGGTATGTAGCATAGGCAATGTTTTAAGTTACAACTTAATTTCAAAATAAAGGTGCTGCAGGTGAGATTTGAGAGCTGTAAAGAGAGAGAGAAGAAAAGAGGGGAAGAGAACAAGCTTTTGAAACTAGACAACCTAACATTATGTCCCGCAGGCGCAGTTAACTTGAAACAGATATTCTCAAAACACATTTCACTCACTAAAAGCTAAGAGATGGCCAAGCCATAAATTCCACTCAAATAACAGCTCAATAAATCTCACCTACAGCAATGCTTGCTCCAGATACTAACGTCAAATGACTGGAAACACTACTCTGGTCTGCCGAGAATATGAGCAATACCCATTCTCAGTCACTGTTAGTTTAGCACATCCTGCCAGTCCTTTCTGGACTGTTTGGTGGACACAGTGAAATCTCCAGGTCTTACATAATAGGCCCAGGAATGCTGGGCCTTCTCTGTGAGCTCACCAGTCATCTCAAACACACACACACACACGCATGCATGCACACATCCACACACACACGCAAATGGAAACAGACACACGCATGCAGAAACACACGTAGCCACACAGACACACACAGACACGGAGACACAAACGCATGCATGCAGAAACACATGCAGGCACACTCATACAAACACACACAGAAACACATGTAGGCACACTCACACAAACACACACAGATGCACATGTAGGCACACTCACACAAACACACACAGAAGCACAGACGAGTGCAAGCCGAAAAACACATCGGCTCAATCACACAAACACACACACACACCCATCACACACACACATACATCATTACAATGGGGCCCTCTTATTGTCCCAGACCCAAGTCTTTTCAAAAATGTTTTAAAAGACTTTATTATTTAAAATGTTAAACGAATTAAATTAATACAAATGTTGAAATTCAAAAGAAGGCAATTTGTTAAAGGTGCAACGTGTAGGATTTGGCCAACTGTCAAATGAGTCCTCCACAAAAGAGAGGGCAGCATATGAACAGAGCGGTGTGCTTTCCACCCCTAAAGGAACACAGTGCACAGTCCCTCCACAGGGCTGGGTCCCTCCAGCCCTCCCCAACGCGCGGCCAGGCTGCAGACACCATCGCGCCTGTTCACACTGAGTCTGTGCTCCCAAGTGATCCGCTGAATCAGAGCCAGCATGACATTTTTTGGTGTACTTTTAACATGATTGACAAGAGGTCAGAGTGTGCCCTTTGTTCATCCTCTCATAGTGGAGGGCAGACTGCACGCTGCAGGGACGGCACGGCCTCTCCAGGTACAAAGAGTTATTACGAGCACAATACATGTATTTTCTTAACATTCTGTTGGTGATTGTCGTTGTTTTTCTTTTGTTTTAACCTAATAACCTTACAAGTTGCACCTCTAAACTTTGCTATTGTTCTTATTATTATTGTTGTTATTATGTACAATATTTGACAAAGTAAGTTCAAAAGACAGTTTGTAAATTGTTATATCAGTTAAAAAAACAGCGAGGCAATGCTACAAAAATAAAACAGCAGTTTCATACTTTACTACTTTAAAATAAATGTCAGGAATTCTAAAATAATTATTCCCCCCCCAAAAAACCGTTATGTTTACAAAGGTGGTGTTCAGATTGTAGCTAACCTGCGACCACGCCTGAAACGATGAATGACCCTATGTTCACCTCGACTCAAACCTTCTAATCCTAGTTCTTTCTTTTTTCAATATAACTACTCATTCATCTTCTGTCTAAGACAATAATTCCTTAAAATAGCAACAGTATAAACAGGGGCGTAGCCAGGACATTGTTTCTGGGGGGGCAGCTCGGGCCAGTCTTTTATTTGGGGTGGCATTTGATTGTCAAAAGTTTCTATTTAAAAACTCACGCACCGTGTCACTCAGAGCAGCGGTTTTCCCACGAATAGCCGGGCTTGTAGCAGAAGTGACAAAAGAAAATCTAAGACTTAAAATAAAAGTCAAAATATTCATTATTCGTTTTTTTTTTTTTTTTCTCAGACTGGGGGGGCCAGCGGGGTGGCCGTCCCCCCCCGGCCACGCCCCTGAGTATAAACCACATAAACCTTTTAGATGCTTTGTTTAACAACTGTGATCGTCAGTGACTAGCTAATGGCCAGATTGCTGAAGGACACAAACAGGCTGTCCCCATGAAAAGTTAGCACACACTCGTATCCATCAGGCCAACGTAAATCAAACATTAGAGACAGCATGGAATGCCCAATGAGGAAGTTGAGCATTCCAAAACACAGCAGCATGTCTGCAGTTTGTATGCTTTAGAAACACAGGGAGACACAGGGATTCCAGCACTTAGTATTCATAGTACATGGTAGTGTTGTCCCTTTTTATTTTCCTAACTCTGTGAGGTCATTCAACTGATTAAGACAAGCTACGATAAAACATAACCTTCATTTGCATTAGAAAAACATAAAATAAAATAAATGTACAGTACATGATGAGTCTTCACTTAACAACAAATCCCTCAGGCAAGGGAAGGAATGGTGTCACATTTTGAATATTACGCAAATCCAATACTGAGCAGTGAGCACTTCATAGCATCAAACCTTGGTGTAAGCACACACACACACCAAATATTGCACTCTGACTGTTAATCCTAGTCTTGTATTCTCTCTTCACTACTTATCACTATGTATCTCAGCTGTCCTTATCCTTGTGTTGCTGAAAAAGGTCATTATATTCTAAGTGCCATCAAATGAGTCCCTAGTCCATCGGCTGTTCCATCCAGTGTTCCTAATGAGGTGGGCGGAGCTCGTCAGGCGTATGGGATAACCGCCACAAGGACCTGCAGTGCCATGGAAACGCAAGGTACCTGGCCAATGACGTAAGCCACAGAGCGGGTGGGAGGAGTCAGTGCGAACAGGTAGGCCACGCTGTGCAGCACGCGGCAGAGCAGGAAGACCAGGAAGTGAAGTCGTGCGACAGGAAGTGAAGGTCCGGTCAGGGAGTAGACAGCACCCAGGAACAGGAAGGGCAGGATGTTCTCCATGTCGTTGAGGTGAGCTCTAGAAGAGAACCGATTCATTGCATGTTCGTTAGATGCTTCATTAGATTAGATTCAACTTTGGTCATTCTCAGTATTTTGTAGATATGGGAACAAAATTTGTTCTCTGCATTTGACCCATCCTATGGTACAATGGAGCAGTGGGCTGCTATGTTCAGCACCCAGGGAGCAAGTTGGGGTTCAGTGTCTTGCTCAAGGACACTTCGACATGCAGAGGAGGAAGAGGGAATCGAACCGCCGACCTTATGGTTATTGGACGAGCCGCTCTGTCCACCCAGTCTAACCACTGAGCCACCGCTGCCCCATTCATTCTGCTAGTGTCACTGAACACCACTGCATTACATACAGAAATAAACCTTCATTGACGTCAACATTATCTTAGGAGCTACACAGAGAGCCACGTACAGTCAAGCACGTTGGACACAAACATCTGGTTTTCATTGAGTGGCGTCATCATGAGGGAGACCATCTAATTGCCAGGTTGTTTCCGACAGTGACGCAAGGCTGGAAGCATGAATGTGCGTAAGCATCAAGCGAGGCTCAGCATTTCCCAACCATGGAGTTGGAAATTACAGTTGGATGTGATTCATTAAATCAAGTTACCAAATGGACTGCCAGTATGCTCTCTACTTCCCTGGACCATTTCCTAAACATTGCTCACCCATGAGGCTGGTATCTTCTTCACATGTGTTCAGCTATGATCGGCATGACTCTACAGTACTTGAACATAAGACCGATAGGTGTGGCTCCAGATATCAAGGCCATCTATTCTATCCATCTATTCATAAAGTTGAAATCAAACCAAAGTGGGGAGATGTGGATGTGTGGAAATTCAGTGTTGGAAATGACATAAGGTAATATAAATGCAATCTCCTGCTGACAGATAAGGCTGTACAAAGACATGAAAAGCATGGCATAGCACAGCCCATCGGCAAACAACAAATACGGAGAAAACAAATACACTTCAGGCTTTTCGGCCAAGCTATTATTTCAAATAGTGCTACATAAATACATTTGAATTATCTGCAGAAAAAGGCCATGTGGGACACCATATGAGATTACTGGAATAAAACATTGGACATTGTAATAATAGTAGTAGCCTATCAACTAATGATGTATCAACTGAATCTACACCGAAAAAAATAATAACAAATAACCCTTCGGTGGGACTAGTCAGACTTCACAGGGTTTTGTATAAGATGTTCCTATGTACAAAGAGCCGCTGCTCCAGGACACATGCGCTCCTACCGCCGGTAGGAGCGCATGTGTCTCCGCCGGGTCGCCCAGCAGAGCCGCTGCTCCAGCCTGCCGCCCACCTTCTGCAGCGTTCAACGTCAGGGTCCTCTCTGAAGAACTCCAGCCCACCGTGTCTGAGCGCGTCTTCTGGGTTCGCAAAAGCCTTGAATCCAAAAAGTAGCAATTAATCTCTCATGAATATTGTACTCTAGGCTACATAGAGTTTGTTTTCGCACACAATTGGAACTGTTATATATCGTTTTTTCATTTCTAAGCCGGTGGTGGAGGCAGCCTACTCACCTTTTTACGGAGCCTCAGTTGTCCTGTTATAATAGCTAAAACGTACATCTTCATGATGAGAAGTACAGCATAGAAAACGAAACAAGAAAAAACGTCACTTCTTAGCATGGTTGTTGGATGTGTAAAGTCGGCCGTTGTTGGTAGCTGAATCAGAAGAGAGTGGGTTGTGGGACACGTCGCTGTATAAGTAAAAGTGAACACGCCACTTCACGCCTCGGGCTTTTATAACCTCCTGGTGACGCACGCGGCCTCCCACCCACCCTGAACTGATTTCACTTTTTTGGAACTTCTGCTTGGAATACGCTTTCATTTGAATTTGAATTTTATGCTTATTGCCAAATTCTATGTTGAACAGAATTACAAACGTGTATAGACCTTTTTTTTTTTTTTTTAAAGCAAAACTGGAGTGGAGATAGCAACTAACAAAAAAACATGTACAACACACGCCCTTCACATGACCGTTGGGTGGATTGATGGAGAAAGACAGGCAGACAAAAAATAAACCGAATTAATAGCTTGACTAAATACAAAATAAAGAAAAAAATACATGAACCATGTTTTGATTGTGTGCATTGGTTTTATTGGCGTTGCATCAAATGCCTTTACGACTTATTGACCTGAAGTCATCCAACAAGTGGGCGTGGGGAGGGGAAACCTTTTAATGACACCTTAGAAAGAAGAGGTTCTTTTGTAACCTAACTCCTGTAATTAAATGGGTTCCGTGCTCCTGTGTCAAAATCAAACACGCTTTGCGTTTTGGAATCACATCAAGGACTTTCCTTCTGCAGGGCGTACGAACAGGCCTGCGTTATGTGTGGGCCTGTAGCTCACAGCGGCGCGTCCACCTGCAACGCTGCTCAATGCTACCGTATGGCAGTTGTGTACCTATGACATCAATTTCCATGACGTATTTACACTGAAAATGCAGGGCGCTACAAAAATAGGCCTATAGCTTAACCCTTGAGGAATTGTTTCTTTCTTAATGACAAATGATCATCAATATTTCATCAGCCTGATACATGCCTGAAACAACTGCCAAATTAAGGGTTTCTGGTTGGACACAAAACAAGACATTTTGACAGACAAGACATCACAATTGACAGAAGGTCAATTTTCACTGGTCAGTGAACAGTGAAAATTGACCTTGTTATGAAAATAACAAGGTCACTGGTCAGGGACCTTGTTATTTGTTATAACAAGGTCACTGGTCACTGAACACTGGTCACTGGTCAGCGACCAGTGGAAATTGACAGTTATTACCAGTTCAACAGTTAAAGGCGAATTTCAGGACCCTATTTTCCAATCATTTGGGGTCTAAGGGAGTACTGTGGAATGATAACAAACAGACCGGATCAAGTGAAAGGCAAAGACAAAAGTAAAGACAAAAGAAAGGCAAAGACAAAAGTTTTATGTATAGACATTATTTTCCTAATGTTGTCACATGTTGACAATGTTGACACTAATAATAACAATTGCCAGCCTGTCACCGGCAACAACAAGCCCTGTTTGTGGAGGCACGTTGATGCTGCTGCCCCAGAGGTCCACTATACAGCCTGTGTTGTGGATTACCTTTGCAGCGTTCTCCCTCAATACTGGAGCAATTTCACAAACTGTCACCTGCGTTAGTCTCTCAGATCCAAGACTTATGGGCAAATAGGGAAAAACATTTTTTCAAATGTAGAACATACAGTATATACATATAGTTGTACTTTAATAAACCCATATTAATCATTGTAACTCATGCTATTATGTATATCATTAACCAAGAACATCTCATAAGGAGTTAACCGAGTCTAAAACAAGACAAACAAAAGAAATGATGTTTATTCTATATGCCTTCAATTCATGGTCGCTTTGCTTCACACTCAAGTTGTTGAGAAGAAAAGTTCATGAAAGGAGAAGATGAGAAGAACAAGAGAGCATTACTTGGACATAGAAAACAGAAGAGATGACCGGAGTGGAAGTAAACAGAAGAGGGTAAGAGAAAGTACAAAGAGAAGCATCGAGGACAAGAGAATGAGACAAATGAAGAAGAGTCAGCAATGAAATGTTTCACCTTCTGATGACAAATGTACTCTTTGTAAGTCACTTTGGATAAAAGCGTCTGCTAAATGCCCTAAATGTAAATGTAAGAGTCAAGAGAAACGAGAAGACTAGATAAACAAAAGAGGCACACATATAAGCATAAAGGAGAAGAGCAGAATGGAGACAAGAAGAAAAGCGATTAGGAGTTAAGGGGAGAAGGGGAAAAAAAATAAACAAAATACAAGATAAGAGAAGAGAAAGTAGAAGAGAAGATAAAGCAGATACAAACAAAATGATAGTCACCCTGATGCGACCAGTGTCCAGCCAGGCCTCGCGACACAGCTGCACTGATGGTGCCGTCTGAACACGGTGCCTTGCAGAGCTCCAACACTTCAGAGGCGTGTGACATGCGACGAATCGCTGTATGAAACGTCGCAAGGGCTGTGATGATGTCATTTCTGCTTCCTGCCGGCTGCACACAGCAGTACATGAGGAGACAGAGACAGGCAGTAAGCAGGAGCAGGTCCGTACTGGACCCGGTGAACACGAGGAGCAGGTCCGTACTGGACCCGGTGAACACGAGGAGCAGGTCAGTACTGCACCCGGTGAACACGAGGAGCAGGTCAGTACTGCACCCGGTGCATCCGTCTGTCCGTGGAGCTGCCACTGCTGCTGCCGTCGTCGCTGCCGCCGCAGTCATCGGTGTCCGAGAAGGAGGACGTGTAGTGGAGGCCCGTGGCCCGATGGTAGCCCCCCCGCAGCGTCTGGGGGTACGCGGCCAGCTCCACAGGCCCCCCGGGGCCCGCCTGGCCCCCGCTCCACATGTCCGCCAGATGGGAACACACGGCGCAGCCCATAGCGAAGCTCGACCCTGGGGGGGTCAGGGAGGTCCCTCAGTGTGTTCTGGAGTCTGCACCCAGATGTCCCGCCAGGAAGACTGGAAGGGATGAGACCAGGAGACAGACAGCTTACCATTCAGGTTACACAAAGACTATCCTAATTTTCACTGAGGCCACTGAGGCACAGTGTAGACTGTATATAAATGTGACTCATGCTTTCTGGGCTTTGAGAAAGTGCGGTGTGGGTGTGTGCTGTGCTGATGTGTGTGTGATGTGTGTAAGTTAGTCTTTCCCAGCCGATTGTGTTTATACAACGTCCCACCATCCTGTCAGACGTACTGCTTGCAGCACAAAAGGGGAGGGGTTGGGAGGGAGAGAAAGAGAGAGAGAGAGAGAGAGAGAGAGAGAGAGAGAGAGAGAGAGAGGGGGAAAGTTGCTGACACTGAGAAGTGTGATATGAGTATGAAACCAGATGAAAGAGAGAGAAAGAGACGGGAGAGACAGAGAGAGACAGAGAGAGAGAGAGACAGAGAGAGAGACCGAGCAGCAGATAGAGATGACAGAGATGAAAGAGAGGGACGGCCTGTGGGCAGAATCTTCCCGGATCCTCCTTCCACAAACCACACGGCAGACTACCACTCAGCTCCATCTAAACCCCAGACCAGCTAAACATTGACGGCTGATGGGTCCCAGTCATGACCAGGCTGGCTGCCTCTGGAAACCGCCAGACACAGAATGTAAATATTTACTGAAGGAGAAAATAAACTGGGGTGAAAAGCAATGTAAGTCCCAAGATGTAGGACCTGTCATGGGATCAGTCCAACATAGCGTCTGTGTAACTGATCATCTTCACCCCAAGGCAAAACACAGTCAACAAGGACATTCAGAAGCCAACACTGCATAATAAGTCCACCATAGCAGTCCACCAAACCGAGACACATTCAAGATGAGCACAATGCAAACAATGATACCACTTCTCTTTAACAATGTAATTAGGTACTAACTAACTAACTTTTATCTAACATAGGAAAAGCATTTTTTATTTAGAAAAATACATCTATTAAAAGTAAAAGTTGTAAAAGTTGGTCCTCCAATGCAACCGCCGGTGGGATGGCCAGCAAAGCTCCGGGAGCATCTTCAGCTTGACGTTTGCGGGGAGCTTATGGTGGTCTACGATCTTCAGTCTGAGTGGCCAAAAGTGGACACTGGGTCTGTCACCACCCGCATGGTCACCAACTTGGACTCGCTTTTAGCCCTCTGCAGCCATCACCACAGACATCCATACGCAATTCATCTCTGCAGAGTTTGCTTCCTTTTTGGGAGACAGCCTTATATCACCTTGAGGTAAATGGAGACATGGAGAGACTAAAACAGACTTTGAAGAACGGCATCAGAGCTCCACTGGCTGAGGGCTTCCCTTTCTCCACGGCCCTTCTTTGCACACTGCTGCACTACCATGCAACACTGCCCTCCACTACCGGCAGCTCCCCGGCGCTCTTCGTGATGGGGCTGAGATGAAGCTACCCTCTGATCGGCTGCAGGCTCATGCAGCTCACTACTCAGCCAGGGATACCTTCTGCCTGTCAGATGGTTAGAGGTGGCATGCAAGCCACCTTCAAAAAGTGGCACAGCCTGCCGCCAAAGACCTGGGGCATAACACACTCAGGCTTTACAGCAGGTGACCTGGATTTCCCAGTTGAGCAGCCTACAGGCTCTAGGTTTCTTTTGACACACCTGGGTGACAGTTAGCACATAGCCTGTTACATCGTGTCTGGGGTGGCAGTCTACCCACATTTGTCTTGGGGGAGGTGTCACATTCACGCAGTTTGTTGTTATCTGTTGATGGCTAGCCTGCCATAAATATTTTGGGAAGACACCTGAAGTTGATACCTGATACAACTTACCTCTGTGTAGACTTGCTCCATGGATTCCTGGCATTTACATTTACATTTAGGGCATTTAGCAGACGCTTTTATCCAAAGCGACTTACAAAGAGTACATTTGTCATCAGAAGGTGAAACATTTAATTGCTGCTAATACAGTAAGAAAGTTACCAGAACAAGTTTCAAGCATTTCAAGTGCTAGATTAACCATTGCTAGTGTACAACATCTCTGACTAAGTGCCAAGTTACAAAGAGCGATCAAAGTGCCAAATTACAAAGATTAAAGTGCCAGGACATACAACAAATAAGAGCATGAGGATAGTTATGCCCCCATCCTCCCCGGTAAAAACGTGTTCGAAATGGCATAGCCATCCGTCAGCTATTAGTGCTAAACGCCCGTACGAGACAATTTAGATTTCAGACCGCTCTCTGTGAGGGAGAGGGAGACGAGAAGGAGGGCACGTTTTCGTCGGCATAATAAGGAAGACAAGCCGACTGCCCCCTTTGGACGTGTGATAATAACGGTGCTGATGCTGATCGGCCTGACTAATCCCTGACCCTAAGTGATGCCAAGGAAATGCCCCCGTCCTCCCCGGTAGATTAGCTTCGTCTTATTTGAAATCATCGGGAATCCAAATGCACGTCGTGAACCCGGAGGGGAGTAAACGCCCGCGCCTTTCCAGCAGCGCGCCAAGGACACGGCGATTGACGCCGACGATGTGTACGCCGTAATGGTATGGCGTTTGGGTTTCCGTTAATAGCTAGGGTTAGCGTCAGCGGTGCGTTTTTTTTTTTCTTTTGCTCCTCTTGCCGCCCACGTCCGGAGCGAAGGGAGGGCTGTTTGATGTTGCGACCGGCCCCCCAGGACGCTCGGTGTGTGTGTGTGTGTGTGTGTGTGTGTGTGTGTGTGTCTCT
>OMKQ01078152.1:16492-34676 GCA_900302335.1 Phycis phycis | reverse complement strand
GAATCCGAGTGGGTCATGTTCAAAACCTCCATTGCAGAGGCGGCTGCTAGGAGTTGTGGTCGGAAGGCCATCGGTGCTTGTCGTGGCGGTAACCTAAGAACCCGCTGGTGGACACCAGCGGTGAAGGAAGCCGTCAAGCTGAAGAAGGAGGCCTTTCGGGCATGGTTGGCCCAGGGGTCCCCTGAAGCAGCAGACAGGTACTGGGAGGCCAGGAGGGCTGCGGCTTCGGCGGTCAATGAAGCAAAAACCCGGGTGTGGGAGGAGTTCAGGGAGGCTATGGAGAAAGACTTTCGGTTGGCCTCAAGGAAGTTCTGGCAAACCGTCAGACGACTCAGGAAGGGAAAGCAGGGCTTGGCTCAGGCTGTGTTCCATATACCTGGCAGAGGTCTCTGAGGCAGTCAAGAAGCTCCTCGGTGGCAAGGCGCCAGGTATGGATGAGATTCGACCTGAGATGCTGAAGGCTCTGGACATTGTTGGGCTGTCTTGGCTGGCATGCCTCTTCAGTGTTGCATGGAGGTCGGGGACAGTACCTGTGGAGTGGCAGACCGGGGTGGTGGTTCCCATTTTCAAAAAGGGGGACCGGAGGGTGTGCTCCAATTATCGGGGTATCACACTGCTCAGCCTCCCCGGGAAAGTTTAGTCCAGGGTGCTGGAAAGGAGACTCGATTGTCCGATTGGCCGATTGGCCGATTGTCGAACCCCAGATTCAGGAGGAACAATGCGGATTCCGTCCTGGCCGTGGAACAGTGGACCAGCTCTTCACCCTCGCAGCGGTGCTACGGGGGTCGTGGGAGTTTGCCCATCCAGTCTACATGTGTTTTGTAGACTTGGAGAAGGCTTACGACCGTGTCCCCCGAGGAATCCTGTGGGGGGTACTGAGGGAGTATGGGGTACCGGGGATGTTGATACGAGCCATTCGGTCCTTGTACAATCAAAGTGAGAGCTGTGTTCGTATTCTCGGCAAAGTCAAACACGTTTTCAGTGGATGGTTGCCCCTTGTCTCCGATTCTGTTTGTGATATTTATGGACAGGATCTTGAGGTGCAGCCGAGGTGAGGAGAGTGTCCAGTTTGGGAACCTCAGAATTGCGTCTCTGCTTTTTGCAGATGATGTGGTTCTGCTGGCTTCATCAGACTGTGACCTCCAGCAGGCACTAGGGCGGTTTGCAGCCGAGTGTGAAGCGGTTGGGATGAGAGTCAGCACCTCCAAGTCTGAGGCCATAGTTCTCTGCCGGAAAACGGTGGACTGCTCCCTTCGGGTTGGGAGCGAGCTGTTGCCCCAAATGAAGGAGTTCAAGTATCGCGGGATCTTGCTCACAAATGAGGGTAAAATGGAGCGCGGGATGGACAGGCGGATTGGTGCGGCGTCAGCAGTAATGCGGGCATTGTACCGGACCATTGTGGTGAAGAGGAAGCTGAGCCGGAAGGCAAAGCTTTCAATTTACCAGTCGATCTACGTCCCAACCCTCACCTGGGCTCAGCCTTAGAGATAGGGCGAGGAGCTTGGACATCCGAAGGGAGCTTGGAGTACAGCTGCTGCTCCTTCGCGTCAAAAGGAGCCAGTTGAGATGGTTCGGGCATCTGATCAGGATGCCTCCTGGGCGCCCCCTGTTAGAGGTGTTCCGGGCACGTCCAACTGGTAAGAGACCCCGGGGGAGACCCAGAACTCGCTGGAGGAATTAGATATCTCATCTGGCCTGGGAACGCCTCGGGGTCCCCCAGGAGGAGCTGGAAAGCGTTGCTGGGGAGAAGGACATCCTTGCTCAGCCTGCTGCCACCGCGACCCGGCCCCGGATAAGCGGATGATACATGAATGAATGAAAATGTTTCATGCAGTCCCATTGAAGTGAATGGACGCTCGGCTTCTATGGGGAAATGCATTGACGCTACGGGAATGTATGAGAGGTTAACAAAATCGAGTCAATTCAACTTGTGATAAGTTGCTGATTCTGAACGAACTCGTCTTTGAGGTGAATGTGTTCTAACGCATTTGTAGTAAATGAAATGTTAACACAACTATACATATTTGACAGTTCAGGGGAAGCTGAGCTTCCCTTGCAGTCTTAGAGAAATTGCCTCTGGTCTTGACCCCTGAGAGTGACTCAATGAACCCCTGGGGTTTGATCAAACCCAGGTTAACAATGAATCTCTAACTCATGGAGGGTGGTGTACAGGCTCTGACTTGAACCAGACTCTCCAGAGATGCCTACCAACTGCTCTAACCATTAGACCGCCTAGAAGGGCCAGTCTATGACTGCAGCAAAGGTTATACTTGACATCAAAATCACATGACATCGTTAAGAGTTACGGAAGAGTGTGTCGAGCCAGCAGCTTGACACAATGGTCAGAGCTGTTGATCTGATCTTGAGTCACATGTTCAACTCATGCCAAGAACAATGTGGAGTTACAAGTTTTTACAACAAACACTGTCATGTGGATTGTAACGTACAGTAGAACCTCCTGCACTAAATCCATCCTATGTATGCATGCATGTATGTATGTATGTATACATGCAAAAAAAAAATCACAACAGTTACCCCTTATGGGTTTTTTTCTGACAATTTTTTTTCCGGCCCATGTCTTCACCAAACGTTCATCCTGTCCTAGTTCAACTGTGGCAGGGCAGAGCTGCAACCAGAGCACCTCTAAATCCATCCAGTGTATGTGTGTATGTATGTATGTACAGTGTATATGTATGTACTACTGTATGTATGTATGTATGTATGTATGTATGTACTATGTATGTATGTATGTATGTATGCATGTATGCAACTTACGTAACTTGCATAAATCAGTGCCTTATTACTCAAACAAGTGTAACAGATGTCCATATTCTAACAAACATTTTGTGTATTTCACAAACCAGTGTGATATTTTTTTATATACATTGTGCTAGAACAGTGTTAATCAAAAACAGTCCATTCGACCCTTAGTCCAATGTTGAACCTGTTTTGCAAAAATAACTGATCTGCATGTTAAGGGTCATAGCGCTCAGGCGGCTTTCTCTCCCTGGCTGAGCGACGTAGACTTTGAGATGCGGTTGGCACATCATCACTGTCCATGTGCACCGGATCAGCATCTGCTGACATGTTGTCCTGGATCACATCGGGCTGGGCTGATGTGCCAGGGGTTACACAGCCAGTATTCAGATCCAGTTCATTGGCTGTGACACGAGATCTCAACTGATCACCATGTCTCCTGTATGTGATGTCTGTGTCTGTCCCTTGAACACTGGTCCTGTTTACTCCACTATCACTCCAGGAATCCATTTATCTCTTCCCCCTGCTGTTGCAAATACACAGGGTCATCCTGAGAAAAAGATCTGTTCACCGCTTGCTGATCATGGTAGAACTTTTGCATGCACTGCTTCTTGCGAACAGTGACCATTGTGTCAGGATAGATAAGGTCCAGGCGAGTGCTCATGTGTCTGTTCAAAAACAAGTCTGCAGGCCTGTCGTGCAATTTGGAGTACAGCGGTACTGCATCAGGAACACAGATGAACACATGAAATGTTTAAATTCTTTGGACATGAACTGCATTCCGTTGTCCGTGACAATGTGCTCAGGAAGACCGTATGCCGCAAACAGTCTCTTTAGTCTTGTGATGGTGGCTTGTGAGGTGATGTTGGGCATTTTGAACACCTCCAGCCACTTGGAGTATGCATCCACAACTATCATGAAATTGTGACCTAGGAATGGACCTGCAAAGTCTATGTGTACTCTTTTCCAGCTCTGGCCTGGAAACTCCCATGGATGTAATGGTACCTGCCGAGGAAGCCGCTGTTCCATCTGGCAAGACTCACAGGCTTTGCAGACCTGCTCTACACCACCTGGGCCACCACACATACTTGCGTGCGAGGGCTTTCATTTTTACGACACCTTTTAACACAATGTTTCTTTGTTTCTCAGGTAACACTAACCTGGTGCCCCAAAGGACACATCCACACTCAACAGACAGTTCATTTATGCGTGTGTGGAAGGCTTTCAGGCTTTTGTCCACGTCTTTAGGCCATCCATTCATGATGAACTTCAGAACCTTGGATAGCACGCTGTCTGCATGTGTAGTGCGTGCTACTTGGTCAGCAGTCAATGGTGCCTGCTCTAGGTGTCCCGTAAGCAGTGCGTTGATATGGCTGTTGTCCCTGCATCGCTTGTTTCCGGCAAGGGAACTCTCGAAAGTCCATCTGCATTGCTGGGTTTTTCAGAAGCACAGTAGTCAATCGTATAATTCAACTCATAACTCAATGAGCAACTCCTGCACTTTTCAAAGGCCTTTTGCTCGGATCTCTTCCACTCCCATTCTACCTGGTCTTTAACAGTCTATAGAGTGGAGCTAGCACAGTGCTTTGGTTTGGCATGAATCGCCCATAGTAATGGGTGGCAGTAGCTCAGTAGGTAGAGCAGGTGGACAGAGCGGGTCGTCCACTAACCGTAGGGTCGGCTGTTCAATCCCCTTGATCCCCCTCCTCCAACTCTCCACATGTTGAACCCCACAAATGTATTGATTCTAAGTCGCTTTGGACAAAAGCATCTGCTAAATGCCCCTTTAATTCACTAGCCCCAGATGAGGACACTGGTGCATCCTTGATTGCCTTTGACTTGTCTGGAGATGGATGAATGCCTTGGCTGTTCAACACGTCCCAGATATTCAATCAGCTTTTTCCAAAATTCGCACTTGGATTTCTTGACTCTCAAGCCACTTTCCTGGAGTCTCTAACACCTTCTGTAGCTTTTGCAGATGATCATGTTCAGTTTTTCCTGTGATTTGCAAATCATCTAATTAAACAACTATATCCAGGTCTTTCATGAGGTTCTCCATAATGCGTTGAAAAATGGAGGGGGCTGAGCTAACCCCAAAGGCTAGCCTGTTGTACACAGGGGATAGGTCTCTGTAGCGGCAGCTTGATTGACAGTTAATTTGTCACCTCCACACAAACGAATTGTGTTGTCTTTTTTTACTACAGGTACCACTGGTGCAGCCCACTCACTGTGTTTAACGGGTGAGATTATGCCTGCCTTCTCCAGTCAGTCTAGTTCAGCATCCACCCTTAACTTCATTGCAAATGGTAATGGGCGGCTCTTACAAAACTTTGGGTTGACTGGAGAATTTTGGCTGTAATGCCACATAGAGTGCCCAGTTCATCCTTAAACACTTCTGCGTGTAACTTCAGCACCTCCTCTATTGACTTCGGTTCATGCATCTCACTTACATGTTTTATTTCTTTCCAATCCAATATTAGCTTTTTCAGCCAGTTTGTACCGCACAATGCTGGGCCAGCACCTTTCACTACAATCAAGGGTAGCTGCTCTCTCTGCTCTGCTGGTTGTAGCTAACTTTGGCTTCAAATTGCCCTAGCACAGGCATTATTTCTCCTGTGTAAGTCTTTAGCTTAACGCTGGCGGCATCTAGTGGCTGATCTGGGAACTTCATCTGAAATACTTTTTCAGAAATGATACTCTGCCTCCACATATTTTGTGTAGCAGTAGCAGTTACTTTTCCTTTGCAAGCTCTCTTAATGTGCCCCATTTTTTCACAACTGTGGCATTTAGCATTTTTGAAGTGGCATAGACTGTGAGTTTTACCGTTGCGTCGGTAGCACTTCCTCCCCGTCGAGTTGAAGGAACGCGGCTCAACCTTGTGAACTGCCTCTGCGTGCGAATCTCGTCCCCGGAGCTGCTGTGCGACCCTCTCAGAGGTCTCCATGTTCAAAGCGAACTCGAACGCTCGGGCAAAAGCAGGGGCGTAGCCAGGACATTAATTCTGCAGGGGGCAGCTCGGGCCAGCCTTTTATTTGGGGTGGCACTTGGTTGTCAAAAAATTGTATTTTAAAACTCACACACCGCTTCACTCAGAGCAGCGGTTTTCCCGCGGCCCGTCAGGCATAAACAATGGATTGAATAAACTTCTAATAAACTACATATATTTCAGCTTTCTTTAGACCATTTCCATTCAGTTGTCTGTTTTTTTCTCAGACTGGGTCCAGCAGGGTGGCCATCCTCTGACCAATGGTGGGCGTGGCCCCCCCTGGGTAAAAGTGAGGTTGGCTTCCGACAGCAATCTTCGCTGGCATGCCTCATTTCGTATACCACTCACAAAGACTAAGTGCCAAATTACAAAGAGCGATCAAAGTGCCAAATTACAGAGAGTAAAGATTAAAGTGCCAGGACATACAACAAATAAGAGCATGAGGATAGTTATGCAGGGTTCAGGTGAGCTCTGAACAAGTGGGTCGTGAGTCTCTTCCGGAAGATGGGGCACCACCGCTGCGGTGCCAAAACGGAGAAGAGCTGAGATTTCGCCAGCCGACCTTTTCCTCCTTTTAGTGATGGTGGTACCAGTCGACCTGCTGAGGTAGTTGAGCGGAGTGCTCGAGCAGGGGCGTGGGGCTTTACTAGTGTTTGGAGGTAGGTAGGCGCTGTTCCATTGACGGCTTTGTAGGCCAGTAGCATCGTCTTGAATTTGATGCGAATTACATGCAAAAAAAGAAATCTCTCAGTGGTGCAGTGGAATGTACTGTTGGTGTAGGGTTCTGGAGACCTGTGCACAAACCCTCTGCTAGAAAGATAAACCATTTTCTTTGGAATGGCTAATGACATTTAGAAGACAAGTAGAACCTCTCGCACATTCTGAGTCGGTGTCTCCGTGCCATAGTGGAGAGAGCTGTTGCTAAACTCTTCTTGAGACATACGTAGGACATGGGTTCAAGTCATGCCAAGAACACCCACCTTCAAAAGGGTACTTTTAACAACAAACAATGTCATGTGAATTGTGAAGTCAAGTAGTGAGCTATTCCCACGTGGGAATGGCTAAATGAGTTCACTCATTTAGCCACTCATTTAACCCCTGCTGAACCCCTGAGAGTGACTCAATGAACCTCTTGGGTTCGATCAAACCCAGGTTAAGAACCACAGGGCTAAATATGAAGAGGTTCCCAAAAAACAGGGTTCAACTATCCCTGTTAGAATGCAGGCAATAAAAATTTGTATTCAATTTTACTATGGGATGTCTAACTTGTATGCGACTATGTAATGTTTAAATGAATACATAAAATTAACAAAAAAAAACAGAAAACATAAATATATAGGCTATGTATAAAAACGTAGGCCTACGTTAACCACCATTACAAACTCCGCTTCGACGGCATCAACGTCATCAGACTGCGACGTAGATCGCCCGAGCAACTTGTTTGTTTCTCATTCCATCAATCTGTAACTACATTTAGTAATTAATAGCATTAACAATCTTATCGGAAATTGTTCTCAGCCCGCTTTGAATAGAATACCTTGATTGTCGGACAGGAGAGATGTAAAATATCGAATAGGAAAACGAGGATAGTTGGATTCTCTGTTACATATTGTCAACCACCATGGCATCAGGTATGTAACTTTTAATAGTGCGATACATATGACGATGTTTTGTTTTTATTGATATATCATTAAATTAAAATCAAGATTAGCTCGATAGATGTACGAGCTGATGTGTAGTTTTCTTAAGGAATTTGTCCATTTCCTTATTTAGAAGATGAATTTAATCTTTTGGTCATTGTGATGGACGTGAATCCCATATGGTGGGGCCAGCAGGCCCAACGGGAGCCAGAGGTACTTTAAGTCAAATGTTCTTACTTGAATATTCAGAAGACTGTGCTGCTGGAAGCATGACTGAGTACTGAAACCCTAATGCCCCTACACAGTTCACCCTATCAAAGTGTTTGGATGCTGTCATGGTAATGGGAAACTCCCATATGGCTATGACGAGGACAAACAAATTGGCCATTATTGCAAGTCATTGTCAAGACAGGTGAGCCAGTTTCATTGTCAGTGCTTTCTGGATGTATTGATGAATGCTGCTGTTCTGATTACCTCTCCTCTTACTTTTCAGTCACTTTTTGTATCCCTGCAAGAACTGGACAGCAGGGGACGGGGCTGGGGATGGAACTATGGATGAGGCACCCCACTGCGGTGACGGGAAATACGAACTCCTATCTGTTGCCAATAACTTGGTAGCGGAAGAGATGAAGAGAGTAATGTCAACAAGTCAGTCCGACTCCCAATTGCATGTTTTTGCAGTCATGCTTGCACTTTGTAAGCTCTATGCTTTCCATACCTTCCTGCCATCAGCATTTTCTAATACTTCAGTGCAACTAAGGCCAACATCAGGCCAGTGTGCCACTGTACCCGCTGGGTACACTGTTGTTGGGAGTAGTATGTTATGGCCAACATGCTCAATCGGGTGTTTCTCAAGCTTCCAATGAGCATGTGAAGGGGCCGTCTTGGGCTGGGCTGTAGTTGTGTGTCAATGTCTTTTTTTCCTTGCAGCTGAAGTGAAGGGAAATTCCACTGACACCTTGTTGGCTGGCTCCCTGGCCAAAGCCCTATGCTGTATCCTTCTACACAATGTCCCCTAGCTTTAGAGAGATGTGTTAAATATAGTCTTCCTTAGACAGTTATGCCTGCTGTAGCTGTCAAATAAGAATATTAATTTAATATTAAGTTATTAGTTAACTATGGGTGATCATTTGAGGGTGTGTATTTCATTGTTAATATTTCTTTAAACATTAACATTCAGATATCCATAGAATGACAAAGGAATTGGAAGGTAGGGTGAAAGGTTCTGTGACAAAGCCTGTACCATTTATACAATAAAAAGGTGTATTTCAGTATTTTAAAGGGACACCATGACTTTCTTTCAGCTGGCCAAGAGATGAAATCAAGAATATTGGTAAGTGTTGATCACAGTGAATTGGGAACGGTTTTATTTGTATTGATGTTTTCCAGCCTCTGTATTGTCTTTACTCTCCAGGTCATTAAAACGGCGGAGGACTGTGCTCGCCAGTACATGAACTTTATGAACGTTATTTTTGCCGCACAGAAACAGGTAAACCACTTCAACGTTGTTGCACTGCTTTCATTGACTGCGTGTCATTGTGGAATAATATATGCTGTCATTTTGATTCAGAGCATCCTCATAGACGCCTGCGTGCTGGACTCAGACTCCGGTCTCCTTCAGCAGGTGAGTCTTTGTCCCTCCATTAGGAGCGTGCAGAAATCATGACACATTTCGCAAGACAATGAAATGATTCTGTTGCACATGAGTATAACAACAATTGTTTGTAATCGCTCTCATTGAATTGTGTGTTATGCAGTCGAAGTTGGACTTCCTGGAGCGGTTGGCCAGGTTTTAAAAAATTTTTGGGGGGGTTTTAACCCATTTGTGTGTCATTAGGCTTGCGACATAACCGGGGGTCTGTACCTCAAGATACCCCAGAAGATCGCCCTGGCGCAGTACCTCTTGGTGAGCATGTTAACGCTGCGTCTCACGGGCCGGAGGTGAGCGGGCACGATTGGCACATGGTTGCTGACCCAGTTCATGTTGTTGGGGACAGTGGGTGTTCCTGCCGGATTCGGAGCAGCGGTCCCAGCTGGTGCTGCCGCCGCCGGTGCACGTGGACTACAGAGCGGCATGCTTCTGCCACCGCAACCTCATCGAGATCGGATATGTCTGCTCCGTGTGCTTGTCAAGTGAGTACGAGTGGAGCTCCCGAGTTCATTGTGCAGGTGTGTGAGTGAGTGTGTGCAAGACGCATTATCTACTGCTTCTCATCTCCCACAGTATTCTGTAACTTCAGCCCCATATGCACAACCTGCGAGTGAGTACTAGTCTTGTTATTTTAAACATTTGGGTTTTATTTTTACTATTGGAGGGATAGCTGTTTTTCATATGGTTCTAATTTCCGAAATGATTTGCTTTTCAGGACCGCGTTCAAAATCCAGTTGCCTCAGATGATGAAGTCTAAGAAGAAAAAACTTAAGCAATCAATGTGATGTTTATTCAGTAGTGATGCACATTCCATTGTTATTTTGTCTTCTTGATTTGACGTGTTCAGACACATGGTATTATGTACGTTAATCTGAATAGTTAATTTAGAGGCAAAGTCTGGTTATATAAATCCGTTTTTGGAAGATTTCTCCCTCCCCATTATTTCCTTTTGTAATATTAAGTTCAAATAAAGGTAACCTCAATTTTGTGAACCTGAACTTGGCTAAGCCTCTTAGAAAGTAATTATGTTAAGTAATTACCAACCACAAAATTCCCCAATTCATTACTTTGAGAAAAGGAAAAATCAAGTTGAAATCACTGCACTCTTCAAGATGCCCCCCTATGGATGGGTAGAATGTTGCATCTGTGAAAAAAAGAGGTTCATTCATTGTGAGGGATTACATAAAGTAGTGCAGCATATAATGCTGAAAAAACGATATAACTAACTGTTTAGCAATCTTACCAAACTAAACTGAATAACAATATATAACACTTGTCAACGGTGCACAGTCTGTTGGCTGAAGGTTAAATTGTCCCACTTGGATTCGACCACCGTTAAGGAGCCACTGGTTCGGTCCACTCACCCCAATAGGCCTCTCCCGGACCACTTCTGGGGAGTCAGGCTCACTTGAGTTGGTTGGCCGTCACGGATCACTGAGACGCGTAGCGGTTTCTGGAGAAAATGAAAGGCATAGTCAATCTCCCAGCGAGGACTAAAAGGCCCAAAGACAAAGTGCAACCACATGCTTGAATGACGTTAGGGCAGTCCTGAAGACGGGCGTGTTGAGTTGACTGGGATGCTCCGTGTTCATATTCACATCATTTGTGGTCGACTGGAATGTTTTGCCTGCCTTCTTGGACCCGATGACACGACAACTAGCGCTCAGTACAAATTGAGTTCTAAAAGTGTGTAGAAAGTGAGGAGTGTCCATTTCTTCTGGTCTTTGAGTGTTTATGTGACATGTCATCTTGAAAGGCAAAGGGTATTCGATGAACTCACTCCCTCGCTGTGTTGGACCACCATCGCGATGTTCTGAAGGCTCTGGAAGTTCCCACTGTTCACCGACCCAAACTCGATGACTTCATCACCAACTTTAATGCCCTATAGGGACAAACATGCAGGTGTTACAGCCCAACAACAGCTTCCCACTCACAGCCATGGTTAAATGTGCTATTTGGTTATATAGCATGTGAGTTGTGATAGTGATTTAAAGGTTCTTATAGCCTCAAAAGGGGCTATCATTTTTGAAATACCCTGACCCGACTTGGATCAACATTCTTTTGAAAAACCTTTGGGGTCTCCCAAAACATTGTAGTACCCCTACGGGTAGGAGGTATCTTGAGTCCCTGCTACTAGACTAGAGAGGGTTGGGCTTCTCTGTACAGAGTACCTTTTTATTAGTTTATTAGTTCATAGTACATTTTTATTTCTTGTATTGTATTTATATGTACCCTGGCTGCTATGGCGACCCAATTTCCCTTTGGGGATTAATAAAGTCTTTTCTATACATCTATCTATCTATCTACTTTGCGGTTGGCAGTCGATTGCCACTACATTATCCATAGCAGAGGGCTTACTGAACCCGTGTTCTCATATGTTTTCCTGCTGGTCGATGCAGATCTGGTCCTGACTCATTATGTATCGTTGCGCTCTGGAGCACGGACAGCAAGACCTGAGCTAAAGTTGGTGCTAGCCTGCTTAAAAATAACGTAAAAAACATTTTCTTAGCCCTGGGCTAACTCGTTACTTAGTTTTGTTTGTATGTATGCATAGAATTTTTTCAATCTCGCCCGCTTTAAATACATATATGTATTTAGAGAGAGAGAGAGAGATTTGGTTTTGTAATGGAATAAAGGCGCTCACCGCTCTGCAGGCTGGGGATCCCTGTGTGACCCCGTCCACACGGGCAAAGGGGGAGGGCAGAGAGACATCTTGCTCCATGGCCTCTGCCTGGGCCTGCTGAGATTCGTCTTGCTCATGCTTGGATTTCTCCCGAGCGTGCAGCTTGTGGAGGGCCTCTTCAATGTCCACCATAATGGCCTTGTGGTCATTTTGCAGACCTGAAAGAAATTTGATGATCCATAGGTGATTATGTTTGGATAATGGCATATGTGGAAGAATCTGATATCATAATATACTGAGGAATCCAAAAATACTTAACTGGAATATATAGGCTAAGAAAAGTAGGGACAAACATAAACACGTTTCAAATGATGAAACTATACATTTTGGTCAAATAATAGCCTTACAGGTGTTCAATTCATAAATCTTCTTTTGAAGTGAAGAAAATGTCTACAGTTGCGATGGAAGATTTGTGAGAAACAAACCATGCATTTACTATATTTACTACATAATTCGTATGTAGCTCAAAGACAAACAGTGCTTACATGAGATATTGTGCCGTGCTGTTCTGATCTGGTATAAATTCACATCGGCGCGAGGGAAGCCTTCTGCATCTACCAGAGGATCTTCAATTCCGACACCTTGCTAAAATGAAGAGAAGGACAACACATCATTTCCAACACAATAGTCCAAACCAAAGCAGTAAGCATAAACATCAATGATTTGTTCGGCTAACGTAGTTAGCTACGGTAGGATAATGGTTAACGCTCATCCCCAAGCTAACGAGTGAACAGTATATGCTTACATCTTCCAACACGTCGTAATAAGCCTTAATTTGCTCCTCGATGTCATCTTTCTTTTTTATTAGGTTTTTAACATCATTAGCAGTTATTCTCATTGTTGCTTCGCTATTCCCCTCTGTCATCTTCATGGCAGCTTAGCGTCAAGTTGTTCTCACACATAACTAAAAACCACTGCGGGTACGAAAAGGCTCAAACATTGTTTTGACAAAAACGGTGACGACACGTATTTTTCTTCTTCTACGCTTAATATAAATACACCGTAGAACGTCGTCAGGCGCATTGCTGTCATCAACTGGTTCGGATCTAAATAACGTCATCCAAAAATAATTCAAAAAAAGCAACTAAACAAAATCACACCCTGGTTAACAGTCCATGGGTGTTTAGAAATTCTAAAACTAAAGCGTGAACCGCATGACCCCACAGCGTGCACAGTGAGCGTGCTCACACCAGTGTCACCAATGCAAAAGAGCAAAACAATATCCTCCCTCTCCTTCTTATACATATTGCTGTGCATTTGTACATGTACAGGAACCATTACAAGCACCCCACCCTCGGCACACCCATCTTGATGCGTGCCCACCAGCATCAGTCCTGCTCCCAGACCAATATGCATCAACCTCATTCTGGCCACTCGGAACCCCAGCCTCCTATCCACCTACTCAGTGTTGTATTAAGTAGGCCTACTATAAGTCCTACTTGAGTAAAAGTACAGATATCTTTGCCGAAAGTGACTGTTGTAAAAGTTAGAAAGAAAAACCTAACCCTAAAAGTAATAAAGTTGCTCAAATACAGTTTACTTTGATTTGCTACTTTAAGGTATCAAAAGTATTCATCTGGGTTCAAATGTAGCCTGATTAAGTATCAAAAGTAAAAGAAAAAAAGTACATATATTGGTAAACATTTGCAGTAACTACGGTAAGGTATTTATCTATGCATCCAATGCATTATGCGCTAAGGTCGTCCAAGGTCGTTTTAGCTTCCAACCCATAAGTCCAACGGCCATTGTCCAGCCCGCTCCTATCATTGCCCATCTCAAGTGTGATCATTGCCCTGTAAGCCATCAGTAGAACTTCACCCCCTGCTCCCCAGGCACAGCCAACAACAACACCTTATGAGGTTCAGAACCTTCTTACATTTCTCCACAAGCGCATCAAAACTCATAAAGTCGTCTAAAGTCGACCAAGGCATCCCCAGTAGAGGGAAGCCATACGTTGGAAGCCCCACCTCCCCGGGACCCCCTTCCTTCCAAACACCACTACTTCTTTCTTAGCCGTTGAGATTTTAAATCCCCAACACACACACACACACACACACACACACACATACACACAAGTGAACTAAAACTATAAATAAACGTTGTACAAAGTTGTACAAGTCATGTGCACAGGGTCAAGGTGCTGACCAGGTCCATGTGCACCAGAGTGGTGGAGTGGGGATCCTGCAGGATCGCCACCTGGCTGAGAGCACGGCCGAGGAGAGCAGTGTGCAGGTACTTTAACCCCAGGATGAGACTGTGTCATAGTCAATTATTATTCTAGTTCAGTTAAAGTCAAATTCATGGTGGAGTCTTTTTTAGTCAAATCCAATGAGATTGTATTTCTTATATGTGTGCAGTTGCCATAAACGCATCTGTGGTGGTGGAGAGCATAAAAGCGAGAAGACTCGATTTGGAAACAAGGCTCAGATGTAGACAGGTCCTCCTTCACCCCAGTGAGTTCCTAGTGAGAGCTGCTGCAGGTAAACGCTCACATGTGTATTTAAATAAATGTTTTGCGCATCAATATTTTAAATTTGTATCTCTTTTTATTTATAAAAACGATCCCGTCTGCTGGTAAGAGGCACAGGGAGGTCTGCTCTGCGGGGCCAACCAGTGCCTTGACACCGGCAGCCCTCTGTCCCGTCACAGAGGCCCCGCCTCCCCCTGGTCCCTGGGCTGCAAGGGAGGAGAGCTCTCTGGCTGTGATGGAGTCGTGTCCACAACCCCCATTGCTCTCTTGCTGTGACCGCCCCGCTTCTCCGGTCGTCAGCACTGAGCCCGGGTGTTCACTGGGATGAAGACAGAGATGGCGGAGAGAGATGAAGATAGAGATAAAAAGAGAAAGTGTTAAATATTTTGATTTTGGTTGAAGAGCATCCTCCCGTGTTTGATTTTTGATTTTCTCCATGCCTACCCGCTCCTCCGGCTGTCGTCATACACGCACCATGTAAACTAGTTCTCACTTCTCACCACATGAGGCCAGGAAAGGACTACATTGCACAACATTATACTCAGCCAACAGGAAGTATTTTACAAATGTTCACAGGTTCACAATATACTGCCATAAATCTGAAATGATGAACTAATTAAACAGCATATTCATTCAAAGCAATGTAATATCTTACAACCTCATTACAAAACGTTACAAATACATATCCGTCCAGGCTCATTCAGTTTCCATAGTTTCCACCTTATACAGCCATGATTTTATAGTTTATCGGTTCAGACAAATATCAATAATTTTGCAACTTGACCTCATACCATAGAACTATAATGTACAAAGAAATGTTTTCTTGATGGATTCAGAAAAGCCCATTAAAACAGCTCTATATAAAATAGAAACCATGAAGAAATCAGTCAGCAGTGTTCCACAATGTTTCAATATGTTTAATAATTTGCAGATAGGTATTTCCAACACAAAAAAACCCTTCATTTTAATTAATTTAATATAAACTATCATCTTTAAAATAAGTCATGCACTCTCCTTCCATCCGTTTCACAGTAGTCTGTATTAGGCACTTTTCTTGATCACAAGAAGGGAGAAAATAATGAACCCTAAATTGTATCAATACTAAGTTTAATGCAACCTGAGTTCTATACATTACTGATGAGCAAGTTCTATTATATAGCCATTGAAATTTATTAACCTGCAATGGCCTTTCAACGAGTGGAATGTCGATGTTTTTTAACAAAGTAAAAAGGACTCAACAAGCACAGCACTTCCTAAACCGGAGATACGAATAATAAAACGTGGTTGTGCAAATTCTATTTTCAAGTGCATAAGAATTTGTCGTGGTACCCTTCACACGCGTCTCTAAAGTAAAACATGACTTCCTAAATGTCACCATCACTCGGGCAACTGGCCGACATTCTGGCCCTCGCTGCAGCTGACAGTACGCGTCTTCTCGACAAGCTCTCCGACGCCGGCGTCGTCATCCTGCTGCTGCTGCTGCTGTCGTCGTCGTTGTCCCTGACACAAAGAATCTGGAACCGGGGAAGAGTCATGTCGGACCGGTTCACGTTGCGCCGCCAGGTCCCCTTGTATACGGGCGGTCCGGAGCTGAGCTTCATCCATTTTAGTGTTGACGTCTCGCACCCACTGCTGCAACTCCGCCTTGAGGACGCTTGCTCCCTGGTCCAGCCTCTCCTGCCGGCCCACCAGCTCATCCAGGACGTGCTGCGTCGACTGGGCGACGCGGTGCCGCTCTGCGGCACGGCGCCCGGACGGCGCCCGGCCGCTCGACATGTAGCCGTCGTACTCCTCCTGGCTGAGGTTGAGGGCCGGGCCGTCCAGCTTCTCAATGAAGGCCACGGCGCAAGACTGGGAACAAGAGGACACGGCGGTTAGCAAGCCCCGACGGAGGAGCCCCTACCCCATTGGTGTGTGTGTGTGTGTGTGTGTGTGTGTGTGTGGGCTGCACGCCCCCCCCGAGAGAACGCACCAGATTGGTGAAGTAGTAACCGCTCTCTCCAGCCATCAGGCTGTGGGGCAGGCCGAAGCGGATCACGTATTGCATGTTGGAGTGGAGCCGGGGCGGGTTGGCCTTCAGCACAACGTAGATGAGCCCGGACAGGAAGTCATCCGCGTTGGCCGGCTCGCTGTTGGACGTGGACAGGGCCTCGAACACGTGCTGGCTGCATTTGATGACGCACGCCAGTTTGTCCTGCGGCGCGCGCTTGGCGTCCATCTCGATTATGGCTGTTAATGGGATGATTCGAGGGGGATGGTTAGCGGGGGAAGGTTAAACACTCACAAAATGTTGGGTTTAAGGATATCGCTGTGTATGTTCCTACTGATCAAAGACCTGTGATGGCGGGGAGATATGGGTCCTTTGTGATGGCGGCCATTTCCTCAGGAAATGGCACGCTCAGCATCTGCGGCGTCACCCAGTTGAGGGACCTATGACATCATGAAAACCAGAGTGTGAAACCTATGAAGTCATGAACACCGATGAAGTCATTGAAAGGGAGACCAAGCAGAGTGATATAGATACTGACCGTATCCTCTTTTGGAGAGCCAAGTCCTTCTGCTCGTCATCGACACTGTCATGGCAGAAAACCCACTTGTGCAGACGGGTCATTATTAACTTCTCTATGTGCTCCATCATCTGAAGGACTTGAGACTCAGGGAGACCTGTGAAGAAAACCATGCACTTTGAAATATGTTTGATGATTGGCACGCAAACAGTGGAATGGTGATATTAAAATATGGACTCACTGCTGAAGGAGGCAGCCGTATTCTGGTAGAAGTCCTGCACGAGGTCAGACTGCTTTTGCACTGGCAAATTCTGCAAAAAATGACAATACTCAGGAGCAGTCAGAACAAAAATCCCCAGGGTCAATATACAGCAATTGCCATAACAAGTGTTTCCCCCTAGGGGGTGCTGTCTCTGCAGATTTGCTGATGGGCAAGTCCCCTCATGCCAAACCTGGACCCACTACAAAGTTCCGTTTTCCTGGGACAGTACTGTGTGTACAACCGATAAATGTGTTATAAGTAATACAGACGTGCTAATAAACAGAACATTACTACAGATTTGACTTATTGTTGATGCGAGCCATCTTGGATCTTGAGGTCAGGGTTGTGATGTGGAAAAGACTTGGAAAGTCGGACTAACATCAATCTCAAATGAAACGCTCCATTACAAACATAAAAAGTTGTTTGGGAGTCAAAGGAGCAGAATTTCCAAAGTTTTGATTTCAATCTGAATCTGGATGAAATTACCCTGGCGGAGTTTGAAATAACAAATGTCATGGAGATTCAGAATGAATGAATGCTCCGTTGAATCCCTATTTCCATTTCTACAGTCCAGGCGTGATGCATGAAGTGGGTGTGCCACTCTATGTTGAGTTGCTCTTTAAAAAAGGAAGCTTGTTGTCATTACATGATAGGCTTCAATGGTGTTGAGGAACGTGGTGCAGCGAGATTGCAGCCGATGGGATGGGGGACTTCGAAGGATTTTGAGGAAGCCTGTGAAGTCTCCAGGCTCAAGGCCTTGAAACGCTTTCATGGAGTTGGAATGGCTTTCTGTAGACTCTAGAAGTACCAAAACAACAAAGTAGATTGTAACAAAGTACAACCCTCAGGCAATCATTGCAATAATTGGTTCACGATTATGTCTCAATTGTTTGGTTGTTTTAAATTAAATGGTTAAAATGAAACATGAGACCGGAGGAATGTGAACAGGCAAAACACTGAGCACATGTGGGCTCACATGTTAAGCCTAAGGAACTACTTTTATGTTTAGGTGGTGAGGGGCCTACCAGTATGTTTAGGTGGTGAGGGGCCTACCAGTATGTTTAGGTGGTGAGGGGCCTACCTTTATGTTTAGGTGGTGAGGGGCCTACCTTTATGTTTAGGTGGTGAGGGGCCGCCCCAGAAGAGCCTTCTCACAGTGTTGACCCGGCTGCCCTTCTCGATATTCTTCTTCTCCTCAAACTTGTAGAAGGAAAGACTCGCTCCCTCG
>OMKQ01078152.1:0-13363 GCA_900302335.1 Phycis phycis | reverse complement strand
CGGGGGTCCTATCTCATGTGTGTGCATGAGTGAAGACAGGCGATGGCTTGTGACAGCCGACAACGGGCGTGAACCCTTGCTTATTATCTGGGACTCCTACACCGGGTATAACATCTCTCAAACAATCAAACAAACAGAATATCACCATTTCAGTTTCGGATTTGAAGCTAACGTATGGTGCCCTCTCTAGGATTCCCGTCCATACTCTGTTCGACTGTCTCTCTGAAGGGAGCATTATAGCTCTGGCCTTCTCTGAAGATGCCAAATACCTGGCAACACTCGGGGCGGGAGTGCCACAGGTTGGTCCTGCAACACTCAATGATAATAATGATGATATCTATCCATGATATTAGAGCTATACTTTCACTGCCCATATATGGAACATTTCTAACCTATGATTATGTGTTCATGATGACCAAGCGTGTATCATAGAGTCACTGTAACGCAAAACCTTAAACAATAACAATAAAAGGGTTTTTGTTAAATGTAATGCTGCAAAATTATATCAGAAATCAAGTTTTAAACATACAAAATATGTGAATGTAAAAGCAAGTTAAGTTCCAGTTTATCCAGTTTATTCATATTTTTTAAATGAATATTTGTATTATATTTACTATATACTTTATATATATAATTTTTTGTAACTTTCTTGATCTGTCGAAAAAGATGAAGTTTGACACTGTTGATACTGCATCTGTCTTCTGTCTGCAAGCTACATTGATCTTCCAATCGAAGATCAATGTAGCTTCCTCTAAAGCTGAAAACATCTTGTGGAGACCTTAACATACTCTTGCACAATCCAAAACAATCCCTGCAAGATTCGCTCAACACTAATTTCCTGATTAATTTGGAAATATTTGCCATTATGTATGCCGATTACATTAAATATGAGGATTTCCTTTTGAGATGTAATATGCTGTGAGTGCTAGCTGACTTGTATAATCTGTCTCATAGTTCATACATATTTGGGATTGGACAAATGAACCAGATGTACCTTTGTGTGTTGCTGAACTCAACCCTGAACATGGTTTTCAAGTAAGTCTGTGTATATCCCACTTAATGTGGGAGTTAATGTTTCATCTTTTATGTTTTAGATAACAGACATCTGCATATAATCTTACTTAACTCATTAGCATCACAAGTCATTACTTTCTTTTCACAGAATTATCTAATTTTCAACCCCGGTGATAGCACTGAGTTGCTCAGCAACAGTGAAAGCCAAGTGCTGTTCTACAAAACCGTGAGTGACATCACATTTCACGGCGTAGAGTTCATGCGTGTCTCCAAATTGTGCCAACTGTGCCTTTATCCTTTTTTTCAGACTGAGGGAAAGCTGGACTACATTGCGCCTGATCTCCATGACAAGGTAGGCTTTGGAGCAGCAGGCCTACCTCAGGTGGTGCCACGGGTCATAGGTGTGTCGGAATGCATCATAGGAATAATTATCAGTCTGTATAGTTGCACCCATGTCGCTCAACTGCTTGTCCGTTGATCCTCTCACTCTCTCTGTCTGTCTTCTCTTTCTCTTTTTCTCTCTCGCCCTCTCTCTGTCTCTGTCTTCTCTTTCTCTTTTTCTCTCTTTTTCTCTCTCGCTCTCTCTCTCTCTCTCTCTCTCTCTGTCCCTCTCTGACTTTCTGTCTGTCTCTCTCTCTGTGTCTCTGTCCCTCTCTGACTTTCTGTCTCTCTCTATCCTCTGTCTGTGACTGTCTCTGTCTGTCTGTCTGTCTGTCTGTCTCTCTCTCTCTCTCTCTGTCTGTCTCTCTGTCCCTCTGTGTCTCAGAGCTTCAACAAACCTGTGGGCTCTCTGGGTCAGTCGCTGTTTCACTGGCGGGGCCAGCAGGCCCTCACCGCCACGTCCGCAGGGAACCTGGTGCTGTGGGACGAGGATGCCGATGCGACGGGGCGACGAGCCATAAAACTTCTCCCCCTCCAGAGAGCCGCCATCACCGTGCTCACCTCCACGGACAGGTAATGTTGGTTCATTATTGGTCCATTTGTTCATTCTGTAAACGCCCCTTCAATTAACTTTCAATAAACAGAGGACAGGTGTGTCCCATCGACGTTTAATAAGCAGGTTACTGGGGAAACCGTGTCAGCCAGTAAGAAGTGGTGCATGCAATAGCATGTGTTAGCCTAGAGTCCTCCGAAGTGTTGTTGGGGTTTGACATGTCATCACGTGTTGTTTTCATTTTCCAGTTGGATCGTGACAGGCGACGTCCTTGGCCACATCACATTTTACGATGAGAACTTACGGCTCATGAGCCGGTACAGTGAATTAAGCCTGGATGCCATAGTGTCCATCTCCTTTTCTAAAGATGCTGCACCTGAAATCAGCCAGGACAATCCAAAGAGCTGCACTCTGGAGGATCAGCCTTTTAGTAGCAGGTATAAAAATAGTAACATTAAGTTGCGGAATAACAGGAAAGGCACCTTCAGAGATGTGCCATAAACCCTTGCGGCTGTGGCCTGGGGGAGGTTGAATTCTAATGAATGTGAGCAACCCATGATGGTGGCATAACATGAATCAGTTTAGATTTTACCTGCTGTTAAACCACGCCCTGGTCATGATCATCGTGATCCTCACCTAGGGTGATAAAGGATAAACACTTCTTTCTCCGCCAACCTTTGCACCGAATTCGGTGTTACGTTTGTTTGTTCGTTCATCACATGCATTTTTAATGATAGGCCCGCCCACTGTGACCCGCCCTGCTCACTATGACGAGAACTTACGGCTCCTGAGCTGGTACAGTGAATTAAGCCTTCATCCCAGAGTGTCCATCTCCTTTTAGGTAATTGGTGTGAAAACAAATTTTTGTTTTCACACCAATTGGCAATTTTTTTTGCCAATTAGTTTGTGAAAATGGAATCATTTGTTTCAGGGTGTTACAATCAATCTGTTTAGGGCATTTTAAGATAAATAGATAGACAAACCTTCCCATCAAATATGGTGCAATGCAATGCCACAGGCCCCGCCTTGCCCCCCCCCCCATTCTACCTAATTTGGTGCAGATCTGCATTACCTTTTGAGACAAACAAACACACACCAGTGAAAGCATAACCTCCTTGGTGGAGGTAATTAGGATAATATGTAGGTCTCTGATATGTAATGTCTTCCAGTCAAATCCCTTTTTCTATAACTACATGCATACATTCTATAACTACTAAATACATGCATAAACAACCACACACACACACACACACACACACACACGTTGTGACGAGTGTAGCTCCGTCTCGCTAACGGCTCCTTCTGCGTCCCCCCTGCAGGAGCTTTGTTGTGTCCACAGTGAGCGCGACAGTAGTGCACGTGAAGACACCTGGCGGGGTCCCTCAGACCCTGCTGAGAGAGCACTGTGCACCGCTGCACGCCGTGGCCTGCCACCCCGGGGGGCCCATCCTGGCAATGGGGAGTCACAGTGGCATTTTGAAAGTGTGTGACTACAACACCAAGCTCACCCTCGCCAGTCGAGTCTATGAATCAGAGAAGATTCAATGCTTGACCTTTGACCCCCAAGGTGTTTATTTTATTATTATTGTTATTGTATCATAATAATAAAAGTATAATAATAATAATAAAATAAATAATAATAATAAAAGTAGAAGTAGTACTAGTAGTAGTAGTAGTAGTAGTGGTGGTAGTGATAGTGTAGTCATTTAGTGAGGGTAGTAATTTTGGAGAATTATTGTAGTTATTATACTTTTTCAACTATTAATATAGTAATTACTGGAAAAAATTCTGTGATGTTGCCCAGTCTTCTTTTTAATTAATAAAATATTTCAAAACTGCTTCTTGTAATGTTATGCACTATGTTAGTTATTATACATAATGAATGTATTATTATCTTCTGATGATTTCGTATGTCTTTGAACAGGATTCTACGTGGCTGTGGGCTTTGCCAGTGGAGCTGTCCACATACTGGATGCCTGTTCTTTACATAGCAGTGCAGAGGACTGCTTTCATTTTAGTGGCGACAGCATCACTCATATCACCTTCTCCCTGGACTCCATGTATCTTGCAACTGCTGTGAGTAAAAAAAAAACAACAACTATATTTCATTTATTTTTCCATATTGAAAGTGAATGAAAAGATTGCATGCTACGAAAAAAATATGAAAATATCATTGAAACGGAGAAAGATATGTGTTTCTCGCTGCTCACTTCTATTGTTGCCTGGAAACAGAAAGTCTCTCTGCATCAGTCTGCAGATTCCATGTAGTTTTGTTTACATCAAGGAAGTCTCGAGAAAAACGTAGCATTTCGCCAGTGTAATCCTTTAAAACATGGCTCACATTCTGTAGTACACAAGATTGACTTGGTGAACAAGTTGTGGCTGTGACCGGAATTGAATACTACAGTACTGTGACTACATATGTTCTGTTAAACTAAAGTGATGCGCTAAAGCCTCCTCACTGTAATTAGGACACTGGGAAAGCAGTAACAGTATTCCGTCTGCGAAGCACTCCAGGGACGACAACGCAGCGGTGGCAGTATGTCGGACGTCACCGCTCCCACTACCAGCCCATCAGGGAGCTGCTGTTCGGCGTGCACCTCGACAGCACCCGGCCCAGGCTGCTGTCTCTCGGCACGGACCGCAGACTGGTCAGTCCCGGCCGTACCAAGTAGTAGGAGACGAGTCGGTCCTCTGCGATCTAGTCAGTGAGGAGATCTGGTTAGCGGTGTGGCTGATATGTAGAAGACAACCCCATCCTTGTACTGATTTTGTACTCCTTTACGTTAAGATTTAGTCATTTGAGCGGGCGCTTGTGTTCAAACCGAATCACACACGAGGTCGACACGAGGTGTGCACGCATGTGTGTGTGTGTGTGTGCGTGCGTGTGCATTTGTATTGTATCTGCACCTGGCCAACAGGTGGAGTACGACCTGGACAGCAGTACAGAGCAGCAGTTGGCGGTGCTGAATGCGGAGCGTGTGGAGCAGAGCGCCGTACCCCAGTGCATGGCCTGGTACCCCCCCCTCACCACCGAGCACTTCCTCCTCACCGCCTCGGACCAGCACAAGATGAAACTTCTTAACAGCACCACCAACATGTGCAGGTCTCCAGCTCTTCTGATCACGCCCGTTCTCCACTTTCTGTCGCTGTGAAGCAAGCAGCACCATACATGGTCGCTATGTCATTTCCAAACACAGGAGGACTCTTCTGGGGCCAACTTATGAATCTCCGGTTCAGAAAATGGTCGTGCTGCCAGGGTCCAAGGACCCCTACTACCTGGCCTTCATCACAAAGGACAAGGTGAGACACACATGTGCTGTTTTACTTTAATTGCAATTATTACATTACAACTTTCAGTCAGGAAAAAGAGGCACACTGCAAATGTAGACCAGTGGAAAAATGACTATTGTAATACCTTCAGGTGGGGCTACAGATTCTCCCCCTTGATGGAAACCCCTACAAGAGCATCGCCGTGATCTGTCACCCAGGCGGGGTGTCCCAGCTGGCCTGCTCCTTCGACGGCCGCTTCGTCTTCACCTCGGGGGGAGCGGACTGCACCGTCCTCCGCTGGGAGATAAACCCAGAGTATGATTGTTTTACGGGCAACACGGTCATCAGTTGTCTTTTGTAGATGTTAAGATGTAGTCCATGTCGTTTAATGCCATTTTAATTTATTTGACACTCAAACGTACCATTCGGAACGACACGATATTCTGGGGGTTCCGATCTTGTGAAGTAAGCGATCAAATGCTGAATGATCAGTCGCCTCATCTATGTCTTTATGTGTTGTTTTACTTGTCGATATGTCCCATTGTTGGGGTCTGCACACTGTTGCATGTTGTCTTCAATAGTTTGTGTCTCCACAGTGGCTTACTGGCCGCTGCCTGCCTGGGGGGGTCCCACCTGGACCCCTTCTACGCCCTGTTGGAGGGAGGAAAAGAAGGGACCCTCTTCAGGGTCAGTAATTCATCCCCGCCCATCACACCTGTTCAGAGTAGCAGCACAGTATGTCCCTTTCAGCTGCATTCACCCTGCATTCAGTCTCTCCATGGCTTTGTAATTTGGCTGTGAGCTCATTATTTAAATGAGGATGTATCTAACCTAATCTAATGTGTTTTTGGTATTATTACAATATTTATGACATTATGACATTATTACTTAACATCAGCTGGGTCAGTGCCTCAGTTAAAAACATTTTAAACTTTTAAAACCCCACCTGTACACCTGGCATTTGTGTAGCATTTTGCCAATGTTAATTAAAATGCTTTAGTGTTCTATTTTATATAAATGTTTGACCGCTTCTTGAAATCCCTGTTTTTACTGCATTGTCTGTGTATGTGTAATTTCTGTGTACATTGTCGCTATCTTTTCACCTTCATTTTGTGATATTGTATTTTGTGAAGCACCTAGTAACTCTGGTTTAGAACAAAATAAAGTTAATAATAAAGTTTATTATTATCATTATATTTTTTTCTCCTACACCTTTAGGATGTTGACTCCTATTGACTCCTCACTATCACTGTGCCTTCAGGAAATGGAGGACTTTTTCTATTTCTGCCAGCTCCGTCACCAAGGCCTTGACTCAATGGCACCATGGCAGGTGTCATCTCGTATCCCACTAACTGAGGTTCCATTCCTGATGAGAGCTCTGGGCTTCTTCCCTACTGAGCAAGAGGTACCGCGTTTCTCGTGGGTGATATGTGTGTTGTGAACTTTGTACCCCATTTTTAAACATTACACAGATGCAATATAGGACATCTCTCTTTGATATACCCCATCCTTCCTCCAAATAGGAGGGTCAAGCCACCATCTTGATGTGCAATTCTACCGTCACAAATCAGATTTATAACAACTGCTTGATATCATTGTGATTACAATGCTGAAAAAACAGACATACAATCAGGATAATAACAACTAGTTGCTGGGCTATTCAAGAATTTTGGGTATCAAGATGAAAGATGGTTTGAGTTTCTGGCGTGGAACTTCAGATCATGTGATTGAAACCCTCCTACAGTAATGTACTAAATATATTTTGCTATCTCCAGCTGGAAGACATGCAGAATGAGGTGAAGTTTAGTAGATATGCTGAGACGGGTAAGTATGTGACGGACGTGGACTTGGCCGAGTTTCTCAAGCTGTACATCAACCATCGGCCCGCCTTCGGCCTCTCTGGGGAGGAGCTGGCTGGAAGCTTCAGGGTCCTGGGTGTCTGGGATGGAACGGAACAGCCCGCCATCCCTAGAGATCATCTGCTGGAACTCCTTCAGGCCAGAGGTACTGGATGCACCACTGCTTCTTAATATGGTATATACTATATACTGCAATGTACTGCTTCTTAATATCATACATTTCTATGTTTATAGAGCAGCTCTCAAGCTAAAATGGCACAGGACATTGTCAAAGCAGCATTGATATCATGTAAACTAGAGTTTACCCATACAAGATACATGATGATTGCATTTATCATGTGTAATGATAAAGTGCAATTAAAATGGGGAACAAATTGTGAATGTGTTAAGATAAATGTCTCGTTTACCTATTCTGCATGTCCATCACCGTTGATTCAGTTCGCCGTCACGTCTTTCTACCCGTTAAATTGCCGGAATTGAAGTTGTGTCACAAAACTATTCCAAGTATCCTTGTGCATTTTTTAGTGGCTGTATAAAATCTGGAGCTTTAATAGTGGGTATAAAGCATATAACTGCGTATCACGTAGACTGCACCACTGGTTAGATGATATTTGACACCCATTTAAATCAAAGGCTTAGCCACCATTTTAAAGGATTACACCGGTCTGGGTGATCAAATCATCCTAACTGTCTCACTTGGCTTCACTCATACCAGTACAATTTGTCAAAATCCCTGCCAACTCCTATGAGAGCATTTTGCTTCACACAAATTACAGTAAACAATAGCAATATAGCACTTTCGTCTTTGTGATAAGACATTTTGTAAAGTACTTGTATAGCAATTCACTGTTAACTGTTCACTCAATGCTGACGGGCACACATTGATTCCAAAAGATGAAAGTGCTATATTGCTATATTGTTTACATTCTTTGCAGACACACACACACGCTAAATGCTCCAAAACACGGTATGGTATAAGGTCCTTCTGCGAAATAATATTGGTAACAGGTTTTAGTGAAGCCAGGAGGGACTGTTATGATGGTTTCATCACCCAGACCGGTATTGTCTGGGTTATGTAAAATGTATAAATCTGTCTCCGGGTCGCCTAAGTTAGAAACTTGAAGAACCATTGTTTCAAATAGTTTGGTAATTCACAGTTGCTCACAATTGTCATGCTTTATTGCAAACATACTACCCTCTGCTGCATTTGTCAGGTGAACACATGAGGGAGGATGAGGTGGTGGAATGTTTTTCTGTTCTATCGTGTGAAAACATGAGGGAGGAAGGGGTGGGGGAGTGGTTCCCTCCTCCAGCTTCTGAGAAGCACGCCGGCAATGAAGGTTAGTGACGTTGTGGTGTGTGTGGTGACAATTTAAGGGAAGGGGAATGTAGCTATGGCCAGAACTTACATGAGATGTTGTGTTGGTGTCAGGTGTCAAACATGTCTTTGGAATGTGTAGGGGAAGCATGTGTGATATTGATGTGTGTGTGTGTGTGTGTGTGTTTTCATATTTTTTTTTCCATTTAGAATACTCACTGGACTGTGTCATCCCAGAGTCGATCTCAGCAGAGACATTCACAAGTAATATTCTGGGCTTCCCTTCATGTATAGAGACCAGTGACAAGTCATCTCCTTCAGAGTAAAAGTACACCAATCTGCTTACTGTCGGCTCTCAATAATGTCAGTATGTGTCTTTTCTTTCTTTTCTATTAAATATATAAATAAATACAAAAATGTAAACAAAAATGTTTGGCTGGTGCTGATTAATAGCCCCATGGTGGTATTGCTTTGCTGTGTTGCTAGAAAATGTAACAAAATATTGAAGTGCTTAAGTACATAAAATAATACACAGTATACAGGGACATTGCAACATGATGAAATGTTTGGATTGGATTGCTAAATAAGTCAGTTATACTCTGTCAAAGTGCAAGAATAGTTTTAGGATAAAGATGGAGGAACTGCTATTTTTGTCCTCTGTTTTAGTCTAAATAAATACATACAAAACGACAGTTAAGTGGTCTTTAATGAAATATTTACATTTTACTTACTTACTTACTTACTTACTTACTTACTTACTTACTTACCCCCACATACATATCAGAAACAGGTCTTTTGTTTGCTTTTTCCTGTTTTCAACAAGACATTGTAGGTCAAAGAACACAGCATATAGACACATTGGTTAAAGTGTTCTCATCTAGAGTGGCTACAAACAAACCAATCAAGTTCTTCAACGAACTGTGCATTCGTCAAGCAGGTTCCTAGAGATAAATTGCCCAGTCAGTGTTATTTTGAGTTCTCGTCTGGGCGTAGCTCTCGCGGTGACCAATCAGAGGCCTTCTCCAACGCAGGAAGTTCCTGCTCGAAGAAGCCCACGAATACTTTTGTCAGCTGGTCTTTCTAGTCGATAGCCACTGCAGACGTCAATTAGAGTATTTACGAGTTGGGCATGGACAAGTGTTGTACGTGTACTGCTAAAAATGAAAGTTGAATTAATTCCGGGTTGTTGGCGCAATTACATTGAATTGTGCAGTTGTTGCTAGTCGTCAGTATGCTTTAATCCACTACAAAAAACCGCAATGAGGACGTTCTCTGCCTGGAGTTGCACATTTAGTCAATTAGCTTGTTAGCTAACGTTAGCTATTTGTTTGGTAACGACATGGCTACTCAAGATCAACGATACAGATATCGGCAAACAGCGGCGAGTATCATGCAGGACGCCGACTCGGACGTGGAGGAGCCTCAGTTAGTTTATAAAAAGTCTGATGGACGGGAATCCCAAATAATCCACAGCGGACACTTCATGGTATCTGCGCCTCATATTGAGCACCCGCCTAAAAAAGGATACGACTTTGACACCGTCAATAAACAAACGTGCCACACATATCACTTTGGGAAGACGAGTACATCGCATATCTCTATTGATGCTTCGCTGACGAAACTTTTCGAGTGCATGACACTTGCATACAGGTAAACAACCCAACGACACGCTAGTAGTACCATCACTTGGGATGATGGGCGGTTGCTTTTCATATGGAGTTATGCATTGGCATTGGATTTATAGTTGTTTTTCAGCTGATTAATCTGGTCGACGTGACAGTGAGGTAGGAGATAGTTCCTATCTTCTTTGCACACGTCTGCCTGCTGCACAAGGGCGTCAGTATTGTCACGAGTTTTTTTTATATACAATGTAGTTCTAGGAAGCAACGTTTTTTTTGTGCTAATAATAACCACTCTTTATGCACCATGGCCGATGAAAGTTAAGAATTTGTAATATTGACATTATGTATAATATTGTAAATATAATATCCAGTCACTCGTAACCACTGTTGCCAAACATTCAACATTCAATAAGAGATAGGTTCAAGATAGCTAATATACGGTAAATTCGATGTAGCATATTAAAACGGTGAAGACTATTGAAATAACAGTTTAAGATCATCTTTAAACGACACCTCCATTACCGTCACGTGAAAAATAAAAAATGAGTTTTTTTTCTGTATTGGCCAAATGTATTGGCTAGTTGGGTTGAAAAATACACTGTCAAATCGCTAGCGACTGTGTTTCACGTGAATGAGGGACTACAACCATGTAGTTCTTACACTACAGGAGAGAGGCAATGTTTACTTGTACAAATATTATACGTTTTGAAACATTAGTTGAAAAGGAATTTTATTCTTGTGACAATCTTGAACTTTCTACTTGTTTATTTTGGTTTGATCCCTTCCTGCTATAGTTCCATAAATAGTTTTGCTATTGACTTAACTGTTGGATGCTAAAACGGTGCTAGTTGTTCACTGGTGTCAACTGTCAAACTCTCTGATACCCTGCAAAAAAGTACAGGCTTGGATGTTAGAGTTATAGGTATTACACTTTCTCGTGCTTACAGTACTACTTGATTTCATTTTGTATTGATATTGGTGCACAGTGCCTGCTTTGAGACTGTATTTGTGTGTATGCTGTGTATACTGAAAATATCACATTAACTGTTAGCGGTCTCATGTTTGTTAGAGCTACTTTGACTCCTGAGTATTTGTATTGAGGCAGGAGGCAGGCAGTTGGCATTAGTTTAGCTGCTGTGCTGGTAGCACGTAGAATTTCCAGCACCACAGGAATGTTACATTTCCCAAGATACGTTCCCCATTTAGTTCCTCCCCGGCAGAATATATTTATTAAAACCTGTGAGAACACACGCCTTCCCACAATCCTGCCTGTACAAGCGTTTACAAGCTATCTCGTTTCCATGGTGCCCCACTCCCACACACGTTCATCATTCTTACCAAAGATGCGTGGAAAAGCAAACAGGAAATGGCAGGAACTCAGGCACAACATACTCAACCAAGTCTTGGGTTGTGCAACTCAACCTTGACGGCTTGTTTACCTCCCAGATGCGGCTGGCTGTTGGCACTCTGGCAGTGCAGGTCAAGGTGACCTGTAGCTCTTTTATACTGGTCCTCTGAATCTGTTTCAGTTTTTCAAAAATGTAAAAACACAAACAAAGTCAGTTATTGCTTTACATTAAAAGGGACACTGGTGTAGGACTCACAGGATTGTCATTGTCACTTGAAACGACACCCATCTTGTTTATCCTGAGATACCCATAGACCTGTATCCAAAAAACACACCTTTGTAGCACACGTTTGTGAACACGTCTTCATCTTTAAGTGTAATTCTGTAGACATGATTGTATTCATATTTTTATTTTCAGTGGTAAGTTGGTGTCACCAAAGTGGAAAAACTTCAAAGGTCTGAAACTACTGTGGCGAGACAAGATCCGCCTAAACAATGCTATCTGGAGAGCCTGGTATATGCAATGTAAGTCTCACACACTGTCTCTGGATGGACCGCTCAACTGTTTAATGATTATGAATACAATTCATTTCTACGTCACATCCTTAAACTATTATATGTTCTATTGCAATGAAATTGTGAGCATGCATTTCGTGTGCAAATATGGCAATTCATGTCTCCGTTTGTGGTTCAAGATGTGGAGAAAAGGGACAATCCGGTGTGTCATTTCGTCACGCCGCTGGATGGGAACATGGACTCTGAAGCCCATCGTACAGCAGAGGTGAGAAGGAGGGGCTTGTCACCACTTTAAAGTAGGGCTCCCACACGTGGATGACTTCAATGCTGAAAATGCACCAACAGTGAGGCATTTAATCGAGGCATATTTCCGAGGCATGTTTTTTCCAAAAATTATAAAATTATAAAAAAAGATATTCATATATTATAATTATTAGCATGTATTTATTTTTGTATTTCTTAAGCCTAATTCCTGACACTAAATGTGTCACTTCAATATCACAACATCATCGCTGCATGCACATCAGTTGCTTTTGGCTGCCTTCGAGGTCAGCTCCTGTATTAAAAAAATAACCCCACTGTGCCCGAGTCTGCTGCCAAAGAGGCAGTGTGTAAAGGGCCGAAGGCTTAAGCGTTTAAATTAAACGTAAAACTCTAAATTAGCAGACAAATAAAAACAGCTGCTTGCATGCTATTGGAAATGTCCATGGCATCACACAGCAGCACTGCCGGCATGCAGTAACACCTGAAAATGATGAAGCCCACGGCGGCAAAGACACTGGGGCTGAAGACACAGAGAATCTGGTACCCGTTGGTCCCGTTCGTTTGCCAACCATTTCTTTTGTGTTTCTTAGGCGATTGCCATAGAAGGCAATTACTGGAAAAGAAGAATAGAAATCGTGATAAGGGAGTATCACAAGTGGAGAACGTACTTTAAGAAGAGGGTAGGGTATTACCACAGCGGAAATGTGCAAAACCTTCTAACATGCTTTTGATTTTAAAATGAATGTGTTCGGCATATGAATAATCCATATTGTTCTTTCAGTTGCAAAAGCACAAGGACGATGATCTCTCCAGCTTGCTCCAGGTGCGTTGGTTATTTCATATACTGCCATCGCAATGTGCTGTGATGAAAGAGCAATTATCAGAAACCAGTTGGACCAAAGGTGTCACTTACAGCTATATGTAAACAACAGCTTACAACTAAATGACTCCTTTGCTTTTACATGGCAGTACATTGCTATAGTCACTATCATTCACGGCATTACTGTCACACATTGTCTGTCACGCGGGCCACATGTTTGCATATATACATATGTGTGTGTGTGTGTATATATATATATATATATATATATATATATATATATATATACACACACATATATGTATATATACTGTATATCCTACCTGCTTAGTTATGCTATGTGAGGTCATGATATGTTTGCTGATGTTAATAGGTTGCATGTTACCTCAGTGAGG
>OMKQ01078146.1:0-11075 GCA_900302335.1 Phycis phycis | reverse complement strand
ACTACTATTACAAATACGTATGGCAATAAACACGAGTAATAAGTAGTTTATTTAATTATTTACTCATATATTAGGGGGCGACAGTAGCTCAGTGGATAGAGCGGGTCGTCCACTAATCGTAGTGTCGGTGGTTCGATCCCCTCGTTCCCCACTTTGAAACTGTCTGCATGTCGAAGTGTCCTTGAGCAAGACACTGAACCCCAGCTTGCTCCCCGGGCGCTGAACCTGGCAGCCCACTGCTCCTATGCATCATAGGATGGGTCAAATGCAGAGTGTAAATTTCCCCGCTGTGGGATGAATAAAGTATAATAAATAAAATTAAAATAAAGATACCAACCAGCTTGCGGATCCTGTCCAACACCAGGTCAATGATCTCCCTGCCGATGGTGTAGTGTCCACGGGCGTAGTTGTTGGCAGCATCCTCCTTACCAGTGATCAGCTGCTCAGGGTGGAACAACTGGCGGTAGATCCCACTGCGCACCTCATCTGAAAACAGCAAAGATTTTTTGCATTCATTCATTTTGCATTCAATTAGTAAAGGAAAAGAAAATGCAACCCAAAGGGGACCTACCAATGACAGTTGGCTCCAGGTCTACAAAAACAGCCCTGGGGACGTGCTTTCCAGCTCCAGTCTCACTGAAGAAGGTGTTGAAGGAATCATCTCCTCCACCAGATGCTTTCATACTGGGCATCTGTCCATCCGGCTGGATCCCATGCTCCAGACAGTAGAGTTCCCAGCAGGCATTGCCAATCTGGACACCAGCCTGACCAACGTGGACTGAGATGCATTCCCGCTAGAAGAATGACAAACAATCTAGATTACTACTAAACAAAAAGACAAAGCGTAGCTTTACATCTGTAGACAAGTGTACATTTAAAGGAAGCAACAGAGGGAAAATAGTTCAAAAAATTACACCAAACATGATGGAATTTGCCAAGCATATTTTGAGTTTAGTTATTTCATAACTAAACTTCCAACTAAATCAGCCTGATCGGAGTGGGGTTACAGAGTATAGAGGATGCCTTTGTATGGTTGCACCAGATACCAAGACATCATGACCAAACCACCTGACAGGCTGCAAGTCAAATTATCTTCAGTGGCCAGAATTCAGCACACAGAAAACATAACTGGCTGGCTGTCGTACATAAACGAGCAGAAATTTATTTTGCATTCCATTTCATCACATGAAATATTAGCTGTTCAAAATGGCAGCTGCGTAGGATGGGTCTCCATACAAAATGAAATTACAACGTACAGAAAGATACACCACAGAGAGCGTACGGCATTTACAAGGCTCAGCCTCGTTGCAGATAACATTAATAAACCAGGACGTAGTCGAACACGCGCTAAACGCAATGCATAGTGACTAAACTGAAAGTGCTTTGACCGCACACGGTGCCAACTAGGTTAATGTGCAGGCGCAGACAGCGGGAAACAAATGGAATAATATTAAATCGATTCAAGACTTAGTTACGAATGGTACAAGTTCATATTCGATATAATAAGTATTTATGGCAATCGTAGATTTAGACAATATACTGGTAGAAGAGATATTTTTATTAGTCTACATTAAGGAGTGAAATCGTTAACAGGTGATTTTCATCAACACATTAACAACTAAATAGTTGATTGATGCATTTAGAAAACGCTTTCATGCTTACCATTTTTCTTCTAAGGCAGCAAAAACTCGAGGTAGACAAATAAGATGCGACAAAAAATTAGGATTGCAGTCAGCTCTTACAGATAGACCTTTATGGGTCAATTGTAAGAAGTTCTAGGGCTGCTTTCTGTTTGGTGGGGTAATTTATACTTCCTACCCGGCAAAAGGGGCCGCTAAATCCAATTGGCTGGCTATCACATGAGCATTTTCCTATTGGATGAACGAGCACAGCATGTCGTCTTCATTTATTGGCATGACGAGTGACGACTCTTTGTGAAAGTGGGGCAGTCACAGGAGGTTGCTTGGAATTTGAGTCTAAATCCTTCTGAATCCTATTTGCGGTTAGGTTCATATTTCCAAGTCACTGACAACCCCACTAAATTACATTTTGTCTACATTTTATGATGGGAACAGCACAAGGATACATTAATTCAAACCATTTTATTTTTATGAAAATTATCTTAGCTTAGTCAAACCCTTAATTTTGCCAAATGTTAAAAACGATAGCGAAACGTCGCGAAGTATTATAATTCCAGCTATGTAGGTTATTTCTGATAGTTCACTCTGATACTAGGTGAGTCAAGACTGAAGGACTATTTTTTGTCATCCAAAATGTCTAAATCCCCCAAAGTCCCCCAAGGCAGCCCTCCTGCTTTCCCTTGTCTGCCATTTTCCTTTCAATAGGTAAGCTAATACATTCATTAATGTGCTATTTTCTCTCATGAAACCAGCACGAAAACTCTTTAATAATTAGCAAATAATTTTTTCCGATTTACCGGTAAGAAACTATCTGGCGGTAGAGGGATATTTTCCTTTCAAAACATGATGAATAGTGTGATTGAATCAAAAAAGTATTGTTAATACTCAAAAATACTAAAAATATCTGTTTATACGCTGGAATGCAGGAATAAACATTTTGATAGTAATGAAGTGCACATTAAAGTACTGTATTCTTTGAACTGTATACATCGTATATTTTTTCTGATCACATTTGATGTATGTGGTTGAAAGAATACTGTAGGCCTACTCTAATGTGATTTATTGTGAATGCTGCAACTAATGGTAAAATAATATAAATTCTTAAAATAAATACACACAAAACAGCACCGGCAGATGGAGGTGAATTCTGGATTTATTTGTGCTTTTTGAAAATTCCATAGGTATGTAGGAGCATGAATCATTCAAGCCGACTTGGGTTAATACTCCTCCCCTTCCTCCTCTCCCTCACCCTCAACTGAGTCGACTCCCACCTCCTCGTAATCCTTCTCCAGTGCTGCCATGTCCTCTCTGGCCTCAGAGAACTCTCCCTCCTCCATACCCTCACCCACATACCAGTGCACAAAGGCACGCTTAGCATACATCAGATCAAACTTGTGGTCAAGACGAGCCCAGGCCTCTGCAATAGCAGTGGTGTTGCTCAGCATGCATACAGCCCTCTGGACCTTGGCCAGATCTCCACCAGGAACTACAGTGGGGGGCTGGTAGTTGATGCCAACCTTGAATCCAGTAGGGCACCAGTCTACGAACTGAATCGAGCGTTTGGTTTTAATGGTGGCAATGGCAGCATTGACATCTTTGGGCACCACATCACCACGGTACAAAAGGCAGCAAGCCATGTACTTGCCGTGGCGGGGGTCACATTTCACCATCTGATTGGCTGGCTCAAAGCAGGCATTGGTGATTTCAGACACAGAGAGCTGCTCGTGGTAGGCCTTCTCAGCAGAGATGACAGGGGCATAGGTGGCCAAAGGGAAATGAATACGGGGATATGGCACCAAGTTGGTCTGGAACTCTGTCAGATCAACATTAAGAGCACCGTCAAAACGAAGGGAAGCAGTAATGGAGGACACAATCTGACTGATCAGCCGATTTAGGTTGGTGTAGGAAGGACGGTCAATATCTAGGTTCCTACGGCAGATATCATAGATGGCCTCATTGTCTACCATGAAGGCACAGTCAGAGTGCTCTAGGGTGGTGTGGGTGGTGAGGATGGAGTTGTAGGGCTCCACCACAGCGGTGGAAACCTGGGGAGCTGGGTAGATGGAGAACTCCAGCTTGGACTTCTTGCCGTAGTCAACTGACAGGCGCTCCATCAGCAGGGAGGTGAAACCAGAACCAGTGCCACCTCCAAAGCTGTGGAAAACCAGGAAGCCCTGGAGCCCAGTGCACTGGTCAGCCTGGGAACAAAGAAAGCACAAGGTCAAACAAGGATCTGAATTCGGATTGTGACAGTAACTGTTTGTGACATCTTTTTTCAGACTGAGATACCAACCAGCTTGCGGATCCTGTCCAACACCAGGTCAATGATCTCCTTGCCGATGGTGTAGTGTCCACGGGCGTAGTTGTTGGCAGCATCCTCCTTACCAGTGATCAGCTGCTCAGGGTGGAACAACTGGCGGTAGGTCCCAGTGCGCACCTCGTCTGAAAACAAGATTTGGTTTGATGAATGTTCAATGATTTAAAGCATTCATAGCAAAGGAAAAAAACGCAACACAAAGGTGAACCTACCAATGACAGTTGGCTCCAGGTCTACAAAAACAGCCCTGGGGACGTGCTTTCCAGCTCCAGTCTCACTGAAGAAGGTGTTGAAGGAATCATCTCCTCCTCCCAGAGTTTTGTCACTGGGCATCTGTCCATCCGGCTGGATCCCATGCTCCAGACAGTAGAGTTCCCAGCAGGCATTGCCAATCTGGACACCAGCCTGACCAACATGGATGGAGATACACTCGCGCTGTGGAAAGACATACAATCTTAGCATTTAGTTTTGAGTATGCATGGGTATGTTTATTTTCAGCTTTGGCTTTGAATTTGAAGAAACACAGCTCAATGTGTATATGTACATGTCGCTACCACTGCACTGGCAAGAGACACCACCCAGCACTGCAATCTGTAGGATAGGGTATATCTGCAGGCTGTTGTCACCCAACCCTGTGAGGGCTATAATGCGTGAGGGTTACCAGTGCTTTGATCGTACATGCTCACAAGGGAGACCTACAAAATCCGCAGTAACTCCCACCCCCAACAAAGCTTTGGTCATTTCCGTGCCGGAAAATGCAGTGCTACAGTGCACTGGAAATGGTTGATTGGTCAATGGTTGTTTGAGAGCAGACATTACACGAATCAGGTTTAAAACAAGGGTATCAAATCACATATCAATACAACATTATTGGCCTCCCAATTTTAATTCAGTGTCCATGCCCTGTATCAAACATGGCTGCTGTAGTGTTTTTCGTTTGAGGCTTAAAAAATATGGCCTACATTTTATAGCAAGGCTACATTACACTTTTTTGTGCAATAATAACAATAACAATGGCAACAATTGCATTGTAATGATAATATTTATGAAATAATTAACAATAACGAATCACGGTTCATAATTCTTCATAATTCTTCAGTCTTAAACTCAGCTAAATCAAATATCGAAATATCAAAACGATCCATATTTGGCAGAGGGGAATCTAATGGCTCCCTCGAAACTCATTCATATTCGAGGGATTGGCCTTGACCCTACTGCAATGACGGAACGGGGATCCCAATATCTGGCTGGAACAACGAAACCGATTGCAAGCGGAAGTGTGGCCGCATTACCAGTAAAAACGCATCGCATTGGAGCAGATCAACTGATTTTAGACAATGATTAACTTGACACGTAATTTCACCTTCTGATTGGTCAGAACGAAAAGCGAAAGACATTGAGCCCGCCCACGCAAAATATCCGGTCTGCAGCGGTACCGCCAGTGAAGCAACGCATGATCCTCCTCCTCCTACTCCTCCCCCCTTCTACTGCAGGTTGACTACGGGTGCCTTTCTTTCGTTTTGTAACCAGTCCCTCTTTTGGATTGTCAACACGTACATATGCATGCGGATATATGGCAGCACACATGCAATCATATATTAGCCTAAATAAAATTCTAGAAATGTCTATTTTCTATAACTGCCTTTTGCAGCTTCTACCCTATTAATACTCTACCCTACTAATAAAAATGCGCATAAAGGCCATCTACCTTGAAATAAGAAGTTAATTGGTTAATGGTATGGTTTTCCAATAAGAAAAATAAACAAATGTAGGCTATACAGAGAGCCCAATATAAATGTATAATAAGTACAATATATGTGTAGGACTAATAAGGTATACTGTACGTTGTTTTGTGGTTTAACACCTTAAATTAACATTTAAATGCCTAATATTACCATATGGAACCTAGTGTACCTTTCTTTTACACAATGGCCAGTACACCTACCTTATTGGCCGAATAAAACAATAATAGTCAGAGGGAGATTGTTATCTCTATCTATTTCGACCCAGCCTGCCCCTCCCTGTTTTAGAGTAGAGGACTAATTGACAATTTTGTCATGCACAAGACATAAATTGCAATCTCCAAATCATAGTATTTTTAACTACATTTCCATTTAAATTCGTTAAATGAGCTCAAATCATTGTCCCTCATCAAAGACAGAAGGCTGGTAAGACAGAAGGATCGTAACGTCACGTCATTTAATGCACTATTGTTCTCTATCTCGCCCACACTGCTACTCGTTATTTTTTATGCTCAGCGAAATAACGATGCATGTTTTCGCATATAAAGTCTAATTAGATATAACTATATTGAAATGGTTGTTCCTTTCCAATTATAACCCAGACGTGGTGTGATATCGGCTTACATCAGACGCCTGTCGTTCCCTAAATTCCATTTCAGAAAACATTACCGTAATTATTTCAGACACTAATTGCTGAAAAAACTACCCCACTTACCATGTTTTCTGGTGTGGTTCAAACAAAAAAGTAAATATAAAATACGAAGAAATATCCTTTTTTATTTGTGTCTGTATTGCGTTGCGTATTCTACCCAACGGGGTTGATGCAACTGCTGAATGGGAAGGCGGTGTTAGCAGATTTATACAGGCTGGGCTGGGCTTTCCGCTTGCCCTGTGCAGAAAAAAACGTTTTTTCTACAACCCCCACATAAGGCCGTCATCTTTAATGCCGTCCACCACAGGAGATGTAATATTATGCTAGGCTGTACAAACAGAATACGAAACAATTACACGCCTACACCGTTTCTGCAGCATTCTGCATTGTTGGTTATGCTTACAAATGTGTAGACTACTATAGATATTTAATATTCGGTGATATATCCCATTAAAGCCAATGTAGCTTGGGTGTTGCTCTTTTGATGTTAAATTAAAGCATTTGAGTTGAAATTTACAACAGTTATCTTTATCATTAATTCAAGACACATTCCAAGTCTTCCGTCCAAATAAAGGGAATGCATTTTAGATGCATGCAAAAGCAAACAGACATTGCAGAGCGAATAACCTATTCATGAATTATAAATACATTTTAGTCAGCTAACAACATTGCACTTTGCACTGTGTATATCTTACTATTGTAAGGGAATTTGTTTATGCAAAGGATGCACAAGGTGGTGTGACAAATGATGCAAAATGGCTGAATGCTTCCAGTATACAGACGCGTGCATCAAGATTGTACATGCAAACTGGCTAGTCCATGTTGCTAAGGCCTGCCACAGTATCCATCCGGCATGCCAGTCCTCCAGCTCTCCACCCTCTTTGTCCTAGTTTCTCTGCAATGATGTCACTCAGTGGTCTGATCACTTTGGCTGTTTCACTGACCCTCTCTCTCTCTGTGCTTCTGCTAGCTATCGGGCTGGTTTGTTTTGCTTTACGTTCTGTGTATCAGGGGATTTTAGAGGAAAAGTAGCTGAGTACACTTGTTTTAGTCAAGCAGTTTATTGACAGAATTGGAGGTAATGTAGCTGAACTGCAGATACAGGGCTCCTTAGAAATAATCCAAGAGAGATCAAAGTCTGCACTCGGCCTTTAGGGTTAACCAACACCAGATGAGACGAGCTCTCCTCACCTCGTGCCCTGGAGCAGAGGCACTAGAAAAAGATTAGGCTACATTGATTTAAAATATCAAACCCACTCATTGTCAAACCCACTCGCTATATAACCCACAATAGAACCCCACTTGAACAAAACACTTTTTCCTGTTCAATTTCAAATAGAATTCATTTCTATTTGCCTTTTTGGGTAGGTTTATCCTAAAGGGAAATGAGTAGAAGAGGCCTCACAACCAAGAGCTTTTGTGGGTGTTATACTTCATATGGCCAGCAGGGGATGAACGCGGAAGAGTATAACCAACGATGGCTCCGTGCCGTGAGATTTTGAGAGAACATTCTATACCCGCCCCTTTTACTCTCTTCCCCAGCAGCTGTGAGACAGGGCTTGGCCCAAGCAGCTGCACACTCGAGGCAAGAGGATAAAAGAGATCGTGCCCCTCCCTTGAATTAAAAAAAAAACCTCTCCATCCCTGACTAAAAAGGACCCAAATTGAAATATGCGAAAGACTGCGCTCTGATTTCTCAAATAAATAATATAAAAAAAAATAAAGTGAATGCTTATACGTCACAAACAGCAAGCCCAGCTCACAGTTCTAAATAAAGGAGAGGCGAGGGCAATTTTGTATAACCCCACCCCCTCTCAATTCACACTGGGCGCGTTTGATACACACAATCAATTAGACAACAAAATGCACTTAGTGGTTCGAATTCAGTAGGCATGAATCGTGCGGGGTATGGTTCGGTGTGCAAGCGTGTATTTCGTGAGCCGAGGGTTCCCAAAAGGGCTCCATGTCGCAATATCACGATGTAGTCTTTCGCTCCATCTCTGTCGTTATTCTATTGGGCAGCTGCACTGATCTCCATTAATGCGATTTAGGCTTGGTCACGTGATCGTCCGATTAAGGCGGGTTACGGGATACCCGGTTGTATCCTGGCAACGCCGCCCCCCCTTCCATTCCCTAGCAACGACTGTATCTAGGGAGTAGAGCTTGGGGGTTGGGTGTCTGGCTCTCTGGCCTTCTATCCCCATTTATGAATAGTTGAAATATGTTTACAAAATACTGTGAAACACAAATCATTATTCAGTATTAAATATAAGAATACAAAAAATCCCCAGTCCTACTGAATGTACAGAGTATATGATAGGCCAATTATAAGATTATAACCAATCAAATACATTGTTACTTTTGATTACATTCAACATTGAGGACGGAATAATTAGCCTATATTAACATATTTGTTTGTTTATCAATTGCATACCCTCGATGCTTTTCCATTGTTTCCACTACATCTGTGTCTAATTTATTATATTGTAATATATTCCAGGATACCTTAGGTGGGCCTATATTCAATGTTCAGTTGAAAATGGTAACGATTGACGTAGTGCTACATGTAAACTACAATCTCGAGAGGGGCTTGTATACGCACCAAATGCTCTAGCCTACATTTTCTAACACAAAGGCATGACTACTACACAATAATGGAGACAATCAGGGTGGGGTTTAGGGGTGGGCTTTTTTTATTTCCCCAATGGAAGCACTCCGCAGCATTTGAAGCGAAAGATTGATTGGAATCCGACCAATAACAGCACAGTAGACGGAACCGTCGCGACCACACGTGGATAAATAGACCAGGCCGTCCCAATGAGCTGCATTACCTCTTACATCGACCCCATAACTGTCGAATTGTAAGACGCCCTTACGAGGAGCATCTGCAACGGTCAGCACCACTAAGTATATAAAAAATGGTAAGACCACTCTATATTATTACTATTGGATTGATTGTATTTTCCATATGTAGTTTCCACTTTCCATAATTTGCCTACATAGTCTTAGAAAGGTTAGATTGCGGCTCGTGCTTTATTTTACTTAGAATTAAACAAAATTAAGAATAAATTGTTTCAGTGTTTTGTTGATTGCAAGAGATGCTCTGGCGCTTTTAAATGGGTAGCCTACGTTGCATGCGTGCACGGAACAAAATGTTGTTGTTTTTTTAATCAGATTGCGGTAGAGAGACTGCTTCAATTGTGAACAGCGCAGTGCTGCTGTATAGGCTATTTGAGATATGTCAGCATTACTAAGATCGGACCTTGTTAAAACAACAACACAGCTATGATTCACGCCGAAAGATGCGCACAGGCTCTCTCCATTAAATGGTCCACGCCCATGGAACCCATCGACCGACTTGATATTGCACTGTCAGCATGGCTACCTGCTACTCATTAACAATGATGTCAGTAAATTGCGCAACTGAATCAGTTGCGGGCACAAGCTCCTGTGAAAGCTTATTAATTGAAATTGCATTATTGCTCTTTCATTGAGCATGATAACATAATTTTATTATTTTCATAGTTATATTATAAGTAAGTGGTTTGTCATTTGTCATCATTTACATAATACATTTTTCGCACTCTTTTTCGCTTTTTACACTCCCTAGCGTGAGTGTATCTCCATCCACGTTGGTCAGGCTGGTGTCCAGATTGGCAATGCCTGCTGGGAACTCTACTGCCTGGAGCATGGGATCCAGCCGGATGGACAGATGCCCAGTGACAAGACAATTGGAGGAGGAGATGATTCCTTCAACACCTTCTTCAGTGAGACTGGAGCTGGAAAGCACGTCCCCAGGGCTGTGTTTGTAGACCTGGAGCCAACGGTCATTGGTAAGCTGGAGCATATCACGCTGATAACAACGACTAGATTTATGGAGGGTCTCCTTCTCTAGCACCGGCAACAGAAAGAATCCATATTTGAGCAATTTACAGTACAATATTTCAGGCGGGACTTGAATAGCTCCCACACACTCCCACAGTAGCCCAAAACTCAATAAGTTCCTCAATGTCTTTTGTATTGCAAATTGCAAAAACACTGACATCCTAACCAAACAAAGGAAACAATTATTCACTTTGTATTGTGAGAAATCACGTTTCTTAACCCTCCTGTTAACTTCAAATGGTGACCACCTAGAGTGCACCCCCTAAAGGCCATTAGAAAAACGGCATGCTAGTCTCCCACCTGAGGCTACCAAACAGATGGTCATGGCTGCTGCTTGATAGGTAGGATACACTAAGGATACGCTATTCCATTTAAACCCTCAATAACCCTCGTTCCCACCACAGATGAGGTGCGTACTGGGACCTACCGCCAGTTGTTCCACCCTGAGCAGCTGATCACTGGTAAGGAGGATGCTGCCAACAACTACGCCCGTGGACACTACACCATCGGCAAGGAGATCATTGACCTGGTGCTAGACAGGGTCCGCAAGCTGGTAAGTATCTTGGTATGAAGAACAAGTTACTGTACCAATTCAGGTCCTTGTTTGACTTTGTGCTTTCTTTGTTCCCAGGCTGACCAGTGCACTGGGCTCCAGGGCTTCCTGGTTTTCCACAGCTTTGGAGGTGGCACTGGTTCTGGTTTCACCTCCCTGCTGATGGAGCGCCTGTCAGTTGACTACGGCAAGAAGTCCAAGCTGGAGTTCTCCATCTACCCAGCTCCCCAGGTTTCCACCGCTGTGGTGGAGCCCTACAACTCCATCCTCACCACCCACACCACCC
>OMKQ01078138.1:0-19447 GCA_900302335.1 Phycis phycis | reverse complement strand
AGCAGCTATTCTACCATGAAGGCCTGATTCACACAGTCTCCTCTTAACAGTTGTTGTAGAGATGTGTCTGCTGCTAGAACTCTGTGTGGCATTGACCTGGTCTCTAATCTGAGCTGCTGTTAACCTGCGATTTCTGAGGCTGGTGACTCGGATGAACTTATCCTCCGCAGCAGAGGTGACTCTTGGTCTTCCTTTCCTGGGGCGGTCCTCATGTGAGCCAGTTTCTTTGTAGCGCTTGATGGTTTTTGCAACTGCACTTGGGGACACTTTCAAAGTTTTCCCAATTTTTCGGACTGACTGACCTTCATTTCTTAAAGTAATGATGGCCACTCGTTTTTCTTTACTTAGCTGCTTTTTTCTTGCCATAATACAAATTCTAACAGTCTATTCAGTAGGACTATCAGCTGTGTATCCACCTGACTTCTGCACAACACAACTGATGGTCCCAACCCCATTTATAAGGCAAGAAATCCCACTTATTAAACCTGACAGGGCACACCTGTGAAGTGAAAACTATTTCAGGTGACTACCTCTTGAAGCTCATCAAGAGAATGCAGAGTGTGTGCAAAGCAGTAATCAGAGCAAAAGGTGGCTACTTTGAAGAAACTAAAATATAAGGCGTATTTTCAGTTGTTTTACACTTTTTTGTTAAGTACATATTTCCACATGTGTATGAATGTATGTGTATGTGTATTAATCTACAATGTCAATAGTCATGAAAAAAAAGGAAACTCATTGAATGAGAAGGTGTGTCCAAACTTTTGGTCTGTACTGTACATCTGGAATACATCCATTTTAAACATATCCTCATGTTTCTATCTTTTCCACCTTTTTGTTATTTTTAGATTTAGTGATATAAAACTGGATGACGACAGGGGTATCCCCACTCAAGACTTTTTGGACTCATGCTATGCAATAGTGCCTGTCTTAGGTAGGCCCCCTAGTTTCACTCTCCTCTCCTCTCCTTTAACTATGCTGCACCATCTTGCTGCTATGTCTGTCAACGGCCTCATTTCTCTTCCTCATGTTTATGAAGCCAAGCTTATCTCAAGCTTATCAAGCTGACCATTTTCCTTCCTGCCTTTATCTTCCATCAGTGCATGCTTTACTATTTGTGAGGGAGAGGCTGTATCTATTTTGCCTGTTTTAATATTTGCATTTTTCCAGCTGCCTGCATGTTCTTTTCATAATGGTTTTATTCTTTTGGACGTTAACTATTTGTGGATGGGAGGGAGTGGGTTTTGGGATGCTTCCCATGCCAACAATTTGCCTGACAACACATTTTGGTATTTTATTCTGTATTATTCTGGTATTTTAATTTAGCTTTTTATGCTTCTTGTTTATTTAGGTACAATATGTCAATACAATTGCACCTCCTCTTTCTAACTATATTATAACAAAGTAGTCTTGTACATTTTTAGTTGGTCACTAGATTTGTACAGTGTAGTTGTTCATAATAATGAAGGCTGTTTGGATCTCCCTGGAATCAGACCTTCCCATGTTTCCTAAGCTACCACACACCTTTATGCAGCTTTCCTCCCATGCCTTCTTTGTCATGTGTTGTTCGTCATTCAAAGTCATCCATTAATCAGTTATTTTATTTTTCTACATGTGGTCTGTATTGATATTGATATTTTATTTTATGTTGTTATATTACAAAAAAGAGGTATAAAGTTGTCATAAAAATAACCATACCAGCAACATGAACTGAGAAGGTATTCTCTCTCCATAGACAAGCTGGGCTCCACTGTGTTCGCTCCAGTTAAAATGGATTTTGTCGGAAACATTAAGGTAGGTGTAAACGGGGAAATAACTTTGCTTGATATTGACTTTGATATTTCTTATGCAAGACTATTCATCTCCATACGGCTACTTTGAGACTTTGATCTTTTTATATATTTCTGAAATTAACTAAAACTTTTTGCAGTGTACAATAAGCTATTTTCAATTTGCCAAGCGTTAGTTTGGTTTAAAACTGATTTAATGAAACCAACAATTAATACCTATCAGAATAATGCAATTGCAATTAAACGATTAATTCAAAATGTTCTATATGAAAAGTAAAAGTGTCCTAAATATAAATGGTAAAAGCCTGGTCTGGATTTTCTTTTTTGAGTGTGGAGCCTTTCACTTTGATGATTGAAAGATGTTTTTACTGGTCAGCATTTCAGCTGTATAAAATGGACTGCCCTTAGCAAAAAAAAAGTGCTTTGCTGATGAATAACTAGTTCTGTTTGGCAGGTCTAGAAGCACGATTCTTGAATTTCCTTTGCTAAACCAAACCGTATGCGATTCCTTAATCGTAGGAAGTAAAGCGTTGTTTAGGACATGAATTGATGGGAATGTTTACAACCTATGCTTACAAGCCATTTTCTTACTATACTAGTAGGTATCATTAAAGAACAGAGAGAATAGCGGCGCATAATTACGTGCCTGCCTGGAATGAACTTATTGTGAGAATAAAGTGGAAAAGTAACGTATCTATTTTTTATTTTTTGCCATTTGGTCAGCTTGATCCTGTACTATTTTTTCTTTTGTTTTTTGGCTGTAGAAAATTAACCAGAAGTGGTTGTCGGACCCTGCTAGCTTCCCCACCCTCCAGTCCATCGTGCTGCACGAGCTTCAGACAGCCACGGCACAGGTGCGGAACTCAGCCACCGAGGCACTGCTGTGGCTCCGACGAGGCCTCAAGTTCCTCAAGGAGTTCCTGTCTGAGGTGAATTCTGGGGAACAAGACATCCATGACGCCCTCAGTGAGTAACTACTTGGTCATTTTGTTCAAAGTGATTGCAGGGTGTACAGATCAATGTCATTCAAGAGCAGACAGGAGTGGGGCGTCTTGCTCAGGGATGCCCACAGGTCTGGAATCACTGGGCATCAAACCAGGGATCTTTAGACTGGGAGTAGAACACCTTAGCAACGAAACAATGTCCAACCCCACAGTGTCTTTTGCACAGATGTGAACGGACCACCGTGAATACTTGATGATGCATTGTTCATTAGAATGCCACTTTTCACTTTTCCATCAGACAACGCCTATGGAAGGACACTTCGCCAGTATCACGGATGGGTCGTACGAGGCGTGTTTGCTGTAAGTATTCCTGCCTATCCACTCTGGTTACTCTTCTTAGATCATGCCATCCACACTGTGTTCATGACTGTAGTCTGACTGGTGTTCCAATGCCCCCTGGCTTCCCTCTAGCTGGCCCTGAGAGCTTCCCCGTCCTATGAGTCCTTCACCGCTGCCTTAGTGTCCCAAGAGGGGGACGAGCTGAAGCCAGGCTTCACCAGCGGCATGCACCGGGACCTGGACATGTACCTGCCTGCCATGGAGAATCAGCTGAGCATCCTGGACGATCTGTACGACGAGTACAGCCTGGAGTCTGATGAGGTGGTATGAGACTCGCACTCCAGGGACGAGGGGCCTGAATGTTGCTCATAGAGACGGCCATAGAGACATGAGTGTTGGTTTATTTGCTTGCAGCAAGAGTTCAGAGACGAGGAGGATGTAGTTGAAATATCTTGATAGGCCTGAAAGTCTGTTTTGTTAGCTATTGGGTAAAAAGCAGATACGGTTTCACAAATAAAGTAAATTTTCGGAACAACATTCACTTGAGTAAAGTGAATGAGTAAAGTGTATTAATGCCTAGAAACCAAGATAATCATCCATTCGCTTTCTGGCTAAAGAGGATGTTGCTTGATTTATTACCAATATGTTCCTGTTTGGTCTGGTTTATAAAACAGGGTGATGGACAGGCCTGACGCTGATACGATGCACCATGTTGACCAAACTAATGTCATTAGTTATGGTTATTTTAACTCCCCAGTATCTGCCTTGAATATGTTATTGGTCCGAATAAGGGACCTGTATTTACTGATGTGTCTTGCACTGAAGCTGTCCTATGGTATTCATGTTTGTTACTGAATTGTGTTCATCTCGCTATAATTGTAATGGTAATGCAATAGGTTTGCATCGGTTTCCTCAGTTTAACAGTGCAACAATGTATCGTCTGTATTCTGTATAGATACTCCATGGGACCAATAAGTGAGTGACATGAGAATGCTGTTAGCTTTTGCGTTCTATTACATCACAGAAGGCTATGCTGTTCAAGTGTTGGCAATTGCTGAACTCAAAGTCAGCATTTCTGCACCTATGCAAAGTTTGCATTGTTTTTCTCAATCTGACTTTCTATTTATTAACTCTGAATGAAATGGTTCACATTTTGATAAGCTCAATCTTTGTATGTGAAATATATTGGTATTTGAATCCATAAAGCATGGGTATAGATGGCATGTTTTAATGTAATATAGGTGTGAAAAGAGTAACATAGTGAAGTAAAAATGAATACACTCTTACCCATAGCCCTGAATTTACTAAATGTAGAACATTTATATTGATACATTTTCCAATGGACTGATTAGCACCCTGTCCCCAAATAGAAATCAGTTACATTCCTGTTGGTTAATTATGGACACCGCTGCAGACTTGCCATATATTCTCTAAACTTTCTAAAGCAGAATCTTATCCTTGACAAGGATTTTTGTAATTGTTCCTATAACAATATTTAAAAACGTATCTGTTCCTTTGAGTTTTTGGTTTATTTTTTTGTACAGTAGCACTCTTTTTTTCCTGGGAGTGTACATGTATGCTATATCAAAAGGCAAATTTACCGTTCCCTCCTATATTAATCATAATACAATGTTGTATGTGGCTAATGCAAATATGCTTTTTAAATTAATGTACATAAGATGGTATTCAATTTATACTCAATAAATGGTAATGGAATGCCATGGTGCTATACAAAGTATATAGTTAGGAATAGCATAGTCACCCGTCAGCTATGAGTGAGTGACATCCGTTGTATGTTTTCTAGTTGACTGCCTCTGCCTCTGTTTGAGACCTTGGGTTAGACCACTCCCATCTCATTTCAGACCAATCTCTCTCAAGGGGCATCTCTTCTGTGATTGGTTTCGGGTATCCATTTTGCCTGTCAATCACAGGTGTATGAAATGCATCACTTCTCAATGGTGAGAAGTGATGCAGGGGAGGGGAAATATGTTTTGTTACATCTGAAAGTCTTGCTCTCCTCTTTTCTGCTCTCTTTACAACTCTACCTTACAGCAGCTTTAATGGGGCGGATCTTTTTGAGAGTTCAGAAATGGATTACGATAAATTAAGTTCTAATCAACAGGATCAATTATTAAATTGTGTGTGTGTTCAGCTTAATTGTAAATACTGTACGTTTATGTGCTTTTTTTATTTTCTAGATGCTTTAAGGTTACAATTGACCAGCCTGAGATGTGCCATCTAAGAGAGTGTGTTCTGCCTGTACTGCTGCATTGTGCACCCTGCTTGGCCCAGAGCACCCTGCATGCCTGCCGTTCCTCCTTATAGGTCAGGGATTTTCACTTGTCCTGACAGCTGGCTGCCCTGGCTGCTCCCTGCCACTCCATTGCCTGCTCCCACACACCTCTCTGTTGCAGAACGCCTTACAATACACCGTTCAGCCTGCACAGAAATTACCCTTTTCAAGCTTGAAAATTTAATCTGTCAAGAGTTCAAGAGTGGAGAATACAGGTCAAAGCGAACGTGGACGTTTGCTTTAACAAACTACTATTGAGATTAGTAAGATGCCTTGTTAACAAACTTCTGTAGTAGGGTGTATTGTTAACCAACTTCCATTGAGATTATTAAACATTATTATTAAATTATTAACACTTGTAAAATTAGTCCAAAACGTTCTCTGATGGATAAATCGACTGACTGCTTCAAATTGTTGTTATAGTACAGCTGAAGATATTTTACTCTCATAGCTAAAACAATCATTGGAAACATTTTGTATCTCCAGTGGCAGTGGGGCACAGAGGGACGTCTGATAAGATGCTTTTGTCAGTGGAATGCACATTATTAGATTGGATTGGGCATTTGGCTCTCACATGAGCACCTAGGTAGACAATCACCCTGATGCAATTTCCAGAGTAGTGAGTTAGTGGGCTGTGCCTACCCTCTTAATATCGTTCCTGCACTTGCTGTCATGTCCCCTGACTGTATGAGTATGCATCAAATGTAAAGATGATGTATAAAATACACCAGAAAGGCATTGCAACAATTTTAAGGATAGGCTTTGAGGGATGAAAAAAATGTCTTTGAAATGTTTAATGTATTTATTTTAATTTGTTTTTCAAACTATCCAATGTTTTAATCTGTTCAACAATGAAACAGGAGGAGCCATTGCCATCAGTGCATTGTGGATTCCATGAAGCATATAAGGTTACATGCACTTTGTTTCAACATTGTTGTGTATACAAAGTATAGGATCGTACAGCAGTAATAGGCAACAAGTAGAACATTCAACATATCCTGTAATTGGCATATTTTCCATCGGCTATGGGTTGACAGACTGTATTACAAACTGCATAACATACCACTGCGTCAGAACTTCTGTACACTGTTTCTCCATAACACTGGCAGCTTTGCCCTTGGGAGAGAAAGGTATATTTTTAAGACACGATCGCCCTGGTAATAATGCAATAATGACTGTTAAGGTTACAGTACAATACATCCGAAAGACTATGTTTGGACAATTTGTAACTATCTCCAGCATACAAACATGGCACCAGAAGCATGCAAAGACAACACACTTAAAGTCTATTGTTCAGTCGCATGGTGTTACATTCACTTTTAGACAAGAAGCATTTAAAAAACATAACCCCCCTCAACAAAGGTTATTCTTGGCACTACATCTCATACTTTTGTTTAATTGTAAAAAGAAATAGCTTATATCAGCACCACTACCAACACCATTGGTGCTCCAGACACAGAAGACTAAATGTATTTAAGATCACCATTGACATGTTTCTCTGTAGCTGTACACCATAAGACAAAGACTGTATGAAGAGGTAACTGGGTAGAGTAATGACCATTCCATATAATGTGGATGTAACGGTGAAAATGAATATATCCCCATTAGCAGCTATAAACTATTCTGGTCTTGCCTGTGCAGAGGGGAACATTGAGAATGTAACAGTTTCAGGACTGGACAGTATATATAGCATATTGTTAAAGCAGAGGGAAGGACCTCCATACTTCTGTAGCTTTTCTATATTAATGTCCCCCCCCCTGTTTAACAATCCTAAGGTCCTACATGTGCCTCTACTTAGTCTCTGCCAGCCAATTCACAAAGCGTTCCATGGATAACGCCTATTGAACTGTATTGACTGGAGTCACACAGCCTGATGGTTCCTGAGTAGTTCCTGGGTATGACAACATGAAACTCAAGTTGACCATGTGTGGATTCTCATGTTGCTATCATTACACACTAACAACCAGGCTGATATCTTTGAGGATTTCCAGAGGCAAAGACACTTGAAGTGGGACCCCCCCTTACGACAACATCCTCGTTGGGCATGCTGCCATCCACCTGCCCTCCACTGCTTTGCTGTACACATCAGTAAAATGACTTATGTCAATCTATGCCTTGAATTGGGAACTTCGCATTTCCGATGAAAGATGTTGAGAGTATGGGCATGAAGCTTGTCATGGCAATCATCATAGCGATAGCATTCAACAACATGCCTAGGTGGAGGCAGCTGGCGCCATTGGCATCCTAACTGGCCTCATGCAAATACTAAGGTTCAGTCACTCATTCAAAAACCAGTATCCTGGTTTCTCCAAGACTTCCTCATTTCTTTTTTTTAAACAGTACCAAGTCAAGATTAATGAGCCTCCAGTTAGGACACACCCCGTTTCTACAAGATTTAATGAAACCTCCAGCTGTTTTTCATTCAGTTACTTTTACCTGGAAGCTAACTGGTCCAATCAGGTATGGCGGGTAGGACGGTCTTCAGTCCTTGCATTGTTAAGACAGTGCAATTATATTTAGCATTCTTTGTTTTATATGTGTGGGCCAAAGGATGGACTCTCAGACCCCTGTGATCTATGTGGCATAAGAGCAGCAGCACAGAAGTGTATATTTTGTTTCTATTTTAATCTTTTTTTTTGCTGCATCTTCCCATTCCCAAGTCTTTTATTTGCAGCATCCTTGTCCTTTTTTGCTTCAATATATTCCTGTTTGGTGTTTGAAAACACAATAACTACATTGCTCTGTGCGGCGTTGACCCTTCATGTGAAGTACTTGCAGTTTGTTGAGTCAATAACACAGTGCGGTGTGCATCTCAGACGGCCATACGACCTGCAAATACACAGCAAAGAAACACAAACCATGGTTCAGTGTTACAACAACATGAAAACACAAAAAATGCTCTTGAACAACTTTGAGTGTGTGATTTATTTCTGCTGTAGGACACTGACCCTGGAAGGTATGAATTGCATGTCTGGTAGCCGAAGTCTTTTCCATCACACTCCTCAGCCCCCTCATAGCGATAGCCATCCCCACAGAAGGCATGTTTACACTCTGTTAAAGTATTGAGAGGTCCACTTATACCAACTTGGCAAAGCATTGATAGCATATAGTGTATATATAGCATATAAAAGCTATAATGGCTCACATAGCAGGGGTCACTTACTAAGGCAGCCATCAGTGACCACTCTATTCCCGTCGTCACACTCTTCCCCATTTGGAATCTGTACTATTCCATCGCCACAGTAACCCTCTTCATCAGGAGCGTTCTCCGTGGACTGGAATGGTGTCAACTGGAAAGAGACTTGTTTACTCTTTTAAAGACTTAAGAATGCACACAATGCAACACAGTTTTAAATAGTTTTAAACAAATAAAACGGGTATCAAACATAAAAAAATATTGGTGGATGTGCAGGATGGTAAGATGATATTAAATAATGGCACAGGAAAAAAACTATAAAAACGACATCAATGTACCTGAATTGGAATCCAGCCATCCGCATCTTTGAAATAGAGAGACCTCTGGTCCTTGCGGAATGCAAAAGCATTATCAGTTTGAAGACGCTCTAGTTCTTCTTGACTGTCAACAACAAATATCTGAAGGGCGAAAGCATATTGACCGCTGGTCAATAAAATGCTATTTGTTTGCATCCCCTCAATATCTGACAATCGCTTGAAAGTTTCTGTAGGCTTTCACTGTTTTCACTTAAACAGAGGATATTTAAATATTAGGAGATTGACCACACCGCCCTCAACTGGACATGCGGTAGGCATGAAGAAATGTAATACTGTACGTATCTTCCATCTAAATTACCATAACTTTCTCACCGCTGGCACTCTGGCTTGCTGGCCTCTGGTGCTGTCATCATAGGGTGAGCTCATAAGAGAGTTGCAACTACATTGCCCAGGAGGCCCTGTGGGACCCCGCTCCCCTTTGGATCCAACCATATAAAGTCCTAAATAGGTAGAAAAGAACAGAAAACAGGTTGTGTAGAAGATACTTTGATGTTTTAATTGATGACATTGGCTGAAACAGCCCTAGAGGAGCTCAACAGAATATTATTGACCTTATAAGCATGTGCAACGTAGAGCACAGAGATCTCAAGGTGCAGGCGAGTGTAACAAGATCTAGTGAAGCTATTGCCCCCTCATCAACTGAAATGTTGCATCATGTTCTCGTCAATCAAGAAGAGAGCACAATTAGCTTCATTTGTATAAAAACCTGAACAAGATACGGTAGCTACTGACACCTTGATAACGTGGTGACACAATGTTTACATAACCGTCAGGACACAACATCTCTATTCCATTTTAGGGGCATGATGTTATGACTCAAGCTTTCTGTTTCAGACTGGAGATTGGGTTGCATCGAGGCTAAATAAAAACCACTGGTGTGGCACCCTTCACTTGACTAATGTGTGCTTCCTTTTGCTGACATTGAGGGCTACAGGTCCGTACATACTGGTGGTAGAAAAGCCTCTTGCTCAAGGCAAAACAAAATGCTGTCCGTAGCCACAAGCAAACCTAACCCAAAAGGATCTTCTGACTCAAACTCAAATCGCTCCCATTCATCGACAGTTTGCAGTCTTGAAGTTCCGTTTTTCTCAAATCACCGTGTGTAAACAGACCTGTGGCTGGTAGACCAGGGGGGCCTGGGTGGCCGGGGGACCCTTGGGGGCCAGCAGGACCTGAAGGGCCCACTCGTCCAAAGTCTCCTTTCACTCCCTGAGGCACCCCACCAGAGAAAACAAGATTAAAAGAAGAATATTGAAATAAAACAATCACTAAAGGTGAGCTGTTACAAAATCTATGTCATACCAAAACAAAGTTGTCCTTACTTGCTTTCCTCGCTTGCCTGGCCGTCCAGTAGGTCCACGCTTTCCTGATGTGCCAGGTTCCCCCTTGGGACCCATTTCACCCTGAACACAACAGGCCACCATGCATTTAAACATATAATATATAACATAAAAAATGTGATAGTTTGGTAGTCTAATTTGTGTGAATGTGTGGCTGACCTTTTGCCCAAGCATCCCTGGGAAACCCATTGTTCCCTGCAGACAAAGAACAGTGACAAATACAAGATAAATGTCCATGTATGAGCATTCTCAATGGTTTTAAGGCTAATAGTATTCTGATTATATGATATCAGATCTATGGATCTGATGCTGTGGGACTAGAATATACTCACCTTATCCCCTTTGCTACCACTGTCACCACGATCACCCCGAGAACCCTTATGGAATAGATTGTAGAGTAAACTAAAATTATATTGTATGATGCAATCCCATAAGGTCTTGTTTGCTTGTGGTGCTTCACTTACCTTTTCTCCTTTATATCCCGGTAAACCCTAAAACGAGGTAAAATATAGAAATATGAACCATTGTTACAGACTATAGACTAAAACTATTTAAGAGCAACTATTTACTAAGGACCAGGAAATAACCCGGGCCACTCACTTTGGGCCCCATTGGTCCTCTTGCTCCAGATAAACCCATCAATCCGGTGTCTCCCTTCTCACCCTATCACATGGAAACACAGCAGCAATTGAAAACACATCCCTGAAATACACCAGGTTCTCCAACAAGAAATCTTAGTAAAGGGCTATATCCTTTTTACATGTATATCATATTGAATACCAATCGAAATGTCTGCATAAAAAGGACTTACTCACTTTGGGCCCATTTGGTCCTGGCCATCCAACTGGTCCAGGTCTCCCAGGGAGGCCAGGAGGACCGGTCCGGCCCTGACAGAGGGCAGAGATGGCCAGAGATGTCACAGAAACGCTAACACACCATCTCCTCAATTTTTCATTTTCAGTAACATTTCTTCCAGAAAATAAGACATCACATTACATTAGAACATTAATGACCCACCCTTACCCTTCCCACTTATACATACAAACTGAAGTAAATTAAATATTTAAAAAAAGCTTAAATGTTATATTCGTGCTGGACTGCTATAGTCAGTCAACATACAATTACAACATTGCATTTCTGATATGGGTGAAGACAATGTGTTGATATTATCCAAGTATGGTTGCAAGATCTTTAAGAATCTCTCTTAAGAACCTCTTGTCGTGCATTTACGGCAGCAAAAAAATTGTAAAACTAGTAAAAACTGCACATCAGACATGAGTCCAGAAAAATGTGTGGAGACAGAGTGAATTTAACAAGCCCTGTCACTTTAATTAAATGATGGTGGGTATATAGAACAAGAGTCGGTGCTTGTGGGATATTAGATGATTTACAAGGCAGACTAAGCACTAAGCTAGATTGCACTGCAGTGCTACCCATGCTGCTCAGCCAACCCACTGATCACCAAGGCTCATCAAGGCTCTCCCGACAGACCTCTTTCAATAACCACAAACAACTGATCGCTTAGTAGCCGTGCTCAGGTGGCTGGAAGTGGCTCAAGTTACTCCATTTTAATGAAAACAAGAAGGGCCATCTGATTGAGTGGGAGGGTGAGGTTTAGGTTATAGAGCTTCTTGCTCTGGTTTTAAGGTCCACTTGTGTTTAAGGATGCCCAAGGGAGTTTTCATCCTACCTTCTTCTTAGCTCTGTATCCTGTCAAGGTCTGTGTGCACAGTATGTGCTGTCAAGGTCGAGTTCACAATTCCCTAATGTGTATAACCAGGCCTTGGAAATGTGCTGGGTCACATCAATCAGATGAGCCTAGAAGCTGAGGCTCATCTCGGAGCAAATCCACTTAAGCAAAGATAGAAAATGATTAATGGGGACTCTCACCTTCTGTCCAGGTCTCCCAAGCTCTCCCTGGCAGATCAGAGGTTGAGGAAGGGAGAGAAGCAGTAGTCATGCAAGTAGTCATCAAAGTGCATGACAATGGACAATGCCTCATTGCTCAATGCAATCTAATCTTTTGGAAGTAGCCTGAATAAGTAACTCATAATAAGGAATATATAATATAATAAGGAAACACAATCTGAAGCAAAAATAACAATCTCTTTCTTACTTACCATTTCTCCTTTGGATCCTCCTATTCCAGGTAAACCAGGCGGGCCCTGATGAGTGAAAAACATCACCATATGTATAAATCGCATAGCAATACTTTGCATTACAATTGGCTTATTTGCCACCAAATCCCCCTACAGAGGATTCATTGCCTTACCCCTGATGCCTGTTCCTCCTCTGCACTTTCAATTAGTGGAGAGCTGAGTGGACAGTATTGATTTTAAAGTGCTTTGCGGGAAGTGCCTGTGTGAATCTAAGCAGCAGTTGTGTTCAGGTATACCGATGTCCTTGTCCTGAGGGTAGCGATCAAGATCATAGAATGAAGCCACGGTTAAGAGCTGTGCATGGACAACTGTTCCTTGTAAACTACAAAAATACCCTTTATTCTTGAAACGCATGTGTGCACATTTGTTGGACCTGGTGTATGCCTCTCCAGAAAAACAGTCTTTGGACGGTTTCTAAGAATGCTGTGTGGATCACCAGCTGACAGTGGAAAAAGGCTATTTATGTCTCAACTAAATGCAGAGCGTTAATGTGTTGCAGGGGCCCGAAGAAATCCCTGATCTAGCCTCTGCATGAACTTACACACAACTCAAGTTGTACAGAGGATCACCCACCATTCATTGTAGGGATGAATTCCCGTTGGAAAAGGAGCTTGTAAATATAGATGAATTTGAATTATTTAGGAACAATGAGAGAGTTCTTACCTGGGGTCCTGGAGGGCCAGCAGAGCCGGGTGGCCCCAGGAAACAGGAGTGTCCTTCCTTCACTTTGTCTATCTTCCCTCTATCTCCGTCAACAAATGAGGTGCCTCTGTCCTGGATATAAAATAATAACACTTCATAGTGTATTGTGGAGTAATCATCTTATCATTGTCTGTGTAACACTAAATGAGATAACTAAATGCTGTTAAATATCATGCATATCTTCAATATCCTCAATATTATCCAAGGATCAAGAGGGGAAGAGAGAGTCTCTGTGTGGTGGGCAGCTTGGCTTACACCCAAGGACATTATCCACAATCAGATTTCTCACAAGGGCAAGTCACGTGACCGCAACTCACATGAGCATGGCGTCTCCAGAGAGACGGTGGAGGTGGAAAGAGGGGCGGTGGGGGTGGGCTCATCAGACAACATGGGGTGAAACTCCTCTGCTGCTCGGATGATCGGAGACCTAGATAATGTATAGTACACACAAACACGTGCGCACACCAACCCACACAACCACAAACACACACACACTCAGCTGCTGGCAGATTTCTAAACTTACCAAGTTTACGATCAACAAATGACTAACATTTCAAAATTGCAAGTCAGTCTAAATCAAATCTGCTCGGCAAATGCACATGAATTTGTCTTGCTTTCATTGTTACAGCATAAACCTACATTTATTTTATTTATACTACTCCTTACACTCACACCAAGGTTAGACTATAGGGAGGATGAAGGAAAGATGGAATGTATAAAGTAACAGGTGCAAACTAACAGATCAACAGCAGTCTGGTGGTCTACTGCTGCTGGGCACGGAGGAACTGTAGATGGCGCGGTTATTTATAGAGGCATAAGCGGCGAAATTATGGAGCAACAAGAAAATAAAAATACATCTAAGGACAGTCCTCAGCAAACAGACAAAATCCATGCTCGAAATCACACACACGCACGCACGCGCACACGCACACACGCACACACACACACACACACACACACACACACACACACACACACACACACACACACTTACTTACCTTCTGGAAGTGCAAGAATGTCCAAAAATGAAGAACGAGCCAGGACATAACAAAACAAGAGTGGAAGATAGAATCCAACCGTTAGTAACACCATGCTGCTCAAAATAATGGCGTCGCACTTTATGTTTATTTATCTTTTTCTAGCCACAGCAGAGGATTTCACTCTCACTGTGACTCTCTCTTGCTGGCCGCTGTTTCTTCAATTCCCCTCCCTTTTCTCCCCCAACGCCTATAGGAGTGGGTATGCCAGCCAATGGCCATTACGTTTTTCCTCTGCATCAGTGTCCTCTAAAATTACGCGAGTCAGCCTGCCAGCTGCTCTCAGTGCCAATATAGGATCGTTACTACTGCAGAGGGGCGACAGGGTGGGCGGGCTGAGTGGCGGCTCTCCGCTCGACGCGGGGAAGTCTCAAAGCCGTAACTGGCGGCCATGTCTTTGAACCTACTTCACTTCTTGTTTTTTTACACACAAGCTTAACAATGCAGCGTGGGATTACAATAAATAGCGCATAGCCCATTGACAGGGTTCACAGAATTAACAAAAACCTTCAAAAGCGTCAAACAAGAACACACACATGGCCTACATATTGATGATTGATAATAGGCCAAATGTTTAATATTAGTGGGATAATCAGTTTCAATAGGGAATAGATTGGTAATCCTACAATTTTGTCGCGATTAGCGCCAACATATCGCTTGATCGTTGGCTTTCAAATTAAATGTGTTAAAATGTTATGCAGTTTACTTACACTATTTTAAACGGGTCGTTTTTTTTTTATTAGACACTCCACTTGCTTTGCCCCTTCTAACCTTCGCTACTGAGATTACGTGCAAAATATGTTGTTATCTATTAGAAAGCACAGCATTAGCTTTTGAACGTTTTCCATGTAGATCATCATGATGAACAACGAAATTATTTATGGCCTAGACTTTTCAAAAGTTCAGGAATGTATGAGAATGTCTTGTAGAGCTGCATTATGTATGAACAACCAAGTAGCGAGAAATTTGTACATTTCGGAAAACAATGGATACTTTGAATCTCAACGTTTGTGAACCACAATCAATCACACAATCAATATCAACGTTTTTATATATGTGTGTATCAAGATTTTTAACCTGACTATTGGAGTGTACTTTTTTTTTTTCAATCACTTTCACACTCAATATCCCATGATGACTGAAATATCACATTGACTATCACATGAGTTCACCAGCCCTAAATAACATGACAGCGACCCATATAGCCCCCGATCCCCCTGATAGCACAGTGGATGGCCTGGCTCACTACAATGCTGCCCTATCCCTAGGGCTCGACTCTCTTGCCCCCCTCAAAACCCGGACTGTCTCTTCCTCCTGTCCTGCCCCCTGGTCTCCTATCCCCTGGTCTCCTGTCCTGCCCCCCCTGGAGTTCGGCACCACCAAACTCTGCACCATGAAGACCACTGGTCCACTGGTTGATGTCGATGGCTGCTCCATTCACCCATCCCCAGAAGTCCGCATCCTGGGTGTTTTCTTGTACTCCTCCCTCTCATTCCAGTCACACATCAAATCCCTCACCAAATCTGCCTTCTACCACCACAAAAACATCTCCAGGCTCTGACCATCACTCTCTCACTCCATGGCAGACCCTCATCCACGCCTCCATCACCTCCCAGCTGGATTATTGAAGGCTCCTGTATGTATAGAACTCAGCTGCCAGGGTTCTCACCTGCACCAAGCCCTGGCAGCTTTCAGTGTGGTAGCCCCCACTCTCTGGAACTCTATCCCGGCTGAGATCCTGTTTAACAAGGCCTAGTTAAAGTCATTAAGGCTGTCATCTGACTTACACTGCTACTTTATGTGTTTTTGTTCTTGTTTGTTCCCTATACATGTAAAGCATCCTTGGATCCCTTGAAAAGCGCTATCTAAATGCAAGTTATTATTATTATTCAGAACCTTTACTCAGTACAATTACAGCAGCCTCATATACACATCATATATGTATATTTCATATACATATACACCGTGTCCAATTATGCGCATTTTATTTTTCGCAGATTTTCCTAAATAGTTGATGCGAATTACAATAATTTTCAATAAATCGTTAAGGTATAATTCAAATTCTATTGAACAAACCTCCCAATGTTAACAGTATTTTTTTCAAAAATAAAAAACTGAAAATGCACTGTTCCAAATTGTTATGCACAAGAGTTTCAAAACATTCAAAACATTTTATAGGTTGTAAAGAACTGAAAATGGTAATTTATTGAAGTATTGCAGTAGTTGCATTAGGAGGCATGGATATTTACGGAAATCGAAAAGCTATTTCAATCAAAAACATCTTAACGGGCCAAATTACATGTTAACATAGGACCCCTTCTTTGAATTTTTTTGCAGGATGTCAGAAGAGCCCCCCAGAGCCGCTGTTTGTATGCAAACTGCCTCCCACCCTCATAGATCTTTGGCTTGTGGATGCTTCAAAGGTTCTCAAAAGGGTTGAGGTCAGGGGAGGATGGGGGCCACATCATGAGTTTCTCTCCTTCTATGCCCATAGCAACCAACGACACAGAGGTATTCTTTGCAGCATGAGATGGTGCATTGTCATGCATGAAGATGATTTTGCTATGGAAGGCACGGTTCTTCTTTTTGCACCATGGAAGAAAGTTGTCAGTCAGAAACTCTATATACTTTGCCAAGGTCATTTTCATGCCTTCAGGGATCCTGCACAGGGATACGGCACTCATCATCAGTAAACCAGGCTGTTTGAAAATGAGTCATCATTCTTGGCCCATTGCAACCGTTTCTGCTTGTGAGTTAGAGTTAGGGGTGGCCGAATAGTAGGTTTATGCACAACTGCAAGCCCCTGGAGGATCCTACACCTTGAGGTTTGCGGGACTCCAGAGGCACCAGCAGCTTCAAATACCTGTTTGCTGCTTTGTAATGGAATTTTAGCAGCTGCTCTCTTAATCTGATTCATTTGTCTGGCAGAAACCTTCCTCATTATGCCTTTATCTGCACGAACGCTTCTGTGCTCTGAATCAGCCACAAATCTCTTCACAGTACACACTATATTGCCAAAAGTATTGGCTCACCAGCCTTGACTCGCATATGAACTGAAGTGACATCCCATTCTTAATCCATATGGTTTAATATGTCATCGGTCCACCCTTTGCAGCAGCAGCTGCAAATGTTCATCGCTATTAACATCTGTATGTGCCATGTCCCCTCCTGTTATCCTGCTGGGTGACTTTAACATCCACATTGATGACCCTTCCAGTGTTTTTGCAAATGATTTCACCTCACTCCTTGACTGTCTGGATATCACATAGCATGTTAATTACCCAACCCACAACAAAGGCCACATACTAGACTTAATCTGCTGCACTGGTATCACTCCCTCATGAAGACCACTGGTCGTCAGCTGAGAGGCTCTATAAAAGATCTGGCCTCACCGTCCACCGTGAGGCCATTAAAGACCACATGAGGTCCTTTAAAGAAGCTCCATCCCAGACCAAGACACAATAATATTCCAATATCATTGGTAACCAGCAAAATCACGCCAGGCTGCTGTTCTCCACCATCAACTGGCCCCCTTGATGCTCCCCTCACTACTGTCTACGCCCCCTTATCCAAAGTGAAAGAGAAACGGACCATCTCCTTCAGAAACACATACATCAACCTCCTCCAACCATCCTCCTCCCCTACTGACTTGGTGAGTCATTACAATTACTCTCCTCTTCCCATGACACCCTAGCCCCCCTGAAAACTCTGTCTCCTTTGCCCACACTGCTCCCTGGTACACCGCTGACCTCCGTCAACATAAAACCACTGGTCGTTGACTTGAGCAGTTGTACAAAAAGACTGGACTCTCAGTATACACCCAAATCTATGCTGAACATCTAAGCCACTACAAGAGTGCCGTCTCCACTGCTAAAGCCTCCTACTATTGTAACCTCATCAGTACTGGCAAAGGCAACCCTCAAGCCCTCTTCTCAACAGTCAGCCACCTACTACAGTCTCCTAGAACCCTCCCCCTCACTATCTCCACTGATCAGTGCACTGCTTTTCTGCACCATAACACCAAAACAACATCCACCACCAGTTGGCCTCGACTTGCGCTTTCGCAGTGGACCCACCTTGGATGGTTTCCTTAGGCCAAGCACTCATCAGCTCCCTCTCCAACTTCACCCCAGCAACGGAATACACCATTTCTGAACTCATCTGAAAAACTGTCAACTTGATCCCCTCCCTACTACCCTCGTCAAGGCGTGTGTCCCGTCCATTTCCCTCATGATCACAAAAATAATTAACTCCTCCCTCACTTATGGAACTGTACCCCCCACTCTCAAAATGGCGACAATTACACCCACCCTCAAAAAACCTGGTGCCAATCCAACTGACCTAAACCAGTACAGGCCCATCTCCAACCTTCCCTTCATTTTAAAACCCTTGAGAGGGTGGTTGCTGCTCAACTTCAGTCTCACCTCCAACAACCTCCATGAACCCTTCCAATCTGGTTTCTGACCTAAAAACAGTACTGAAACAGCCTTGGTTAAAATCATCAATGACCTCCTCCGTGCAGCTGACTCTGGATTACTTACTATCCTCATCCTCCTCGACCTCACTGCTGCCTTTGACACCATCTCCCACCCACTACCCCTGGAGCGTCTGGCTGACATTGAGATCACTGGCATGGTAATTGCTTGGTTCTCATCACACCTCACCGACAGACAACAGTATGTCCAACTGAGGAACCACAAGTCAAGGTGTTCTGCTGTTCCACAGGGTGTCCCCCAGGGGTCAGTACTGGGTCCTCTCATTTACATTTACATTTAGGGCATTTAGCAGACGCTTTTATCCAAAGCGACTTACAAAGAGTACATTTGTCATCAGAAGGTGAAACATTTCATTGCTGCTAATACAGAAGTTACCAGAACAAGTTTCAAGCATTTCAAGTGCTAGATTAACCATTGCTAGTGTACAACATCTCTGACTAAGTGCCAAATTACAAAGAGCGATCAAAGTGCCGAATTACAAAGAGCGATCAAAGTGCCAAGTTACAAAGAGTAAAGATTAAAGTGCCAGGACATACAACAAATAAGAGCATGAGGATAGTTATGCAGGGTTCAGGTGAACTCTGAACAAGTGGGTCTTGAGTCTCTTCCGGAAGATGGGGAGTGACTCTGCAGTCCTGACATTGGCAGGGAGCTCGTTCCACCACTGCGGTGCCAAAACGGAGAAGAGCTGAGATTTCGCCAGCCGACCTTTTCCTCCTTTTAGTGATGGAGGTACCAGTCGACCTGCTGAGGTAGTTGAGCGGAGTGCTCGAGCAGGGGCGTGGGACATCTGGACAGTTTGTGGTCGTCCCTGACCTTGAGCAGAGATCATAATCT
>OMKQ01078130.1:0-14931 GCA_900302335.1 Phycis phycis | reverse complement strand
CACACACACACACACACACACACACAAAGAATGGCTGTATCAGGTGAATCAGGCTGCACTGCAATGACTCATGGAGAAACCTATATCAACCTCTTGTGGTTATTGTGAGCAATGATCCTAGTCCTGAAACTCTTCTTTCATTGTAATATATATGTGTATATATATATATATATATATATATATATATATTACAGGGCGGCAGTGGCACAGTGTATAGAGCGGGTGGACAGAGCAGGTCGTCCACTAACCGTAGAGTCAGTGGTTCGATCCCCTTGATCCCCCTCCTCCCTTAGGCAATTTCCCTCGGGATCATTAAAGTACTTCTGTCTGTCTGTCTGTCTGTCTGTCTTCTCCAACTGTCCACATGTCGAACCCCACAAATGTACTGATTGTAAGTTGCTTTGGACAAAAGCCTCTGCTAGATGCCCCTCTACCCTCATATATATATACTGTATATATGTGTAATAGTAAGGGCAAATCTTTGGCCTTGGTCTATTGTCTCCCATGGACCTATTGTCTTCAAGAAATGTAATTGTATGATCACTTCCTGAACATCCCTGACAATGTTCCATATCCATAGACACACGCATGGGCACCTTCTGATGTCGACTGAAGTGTGTAAACGGTAAACTACTTTTGGCAAAAAGAAAAAAGAAAAGATGCACATGTCATAGTAGGCCTCCTGAGTGGTGAAGAAGAAAAATAATGAACACAGAGACCGAGTCTGGAGAGTCAGTCTAGCTATAAACCTTGTTTTGACACACATCCAAAACTCCGGCAAAACACATTATCCTCCTGCTCCTGTCGCTGATCTGTTGGCGTGCTACTTTCCATAATTAACGTTGTGAGACACACAGTTACTATTACACCTCTGCGATGAAGACCTATCAATGGCCTGTGTATTCATCGTCAATAGCTTTTATTTTCTGTACCCCATGACTTCATATATGTTTGCCACAAAAAAAGGGCTGTAGAAAAAAACTGTTTGTTTGCATGGTATGCTATTGTGCTACACATTTAATATGCCATCTCAGCCGGCAGGGGTGTGACAGCAATGTGAAGAGTGACAAAGTTCAGCGGTGTCGAGACTGAAGCTGAATAATAAATAGACAGAAATAAATTCAGAGGAGACGGATAGCGCTGATTCCACAGGGCACCTGTCGTCAACTGAGCCGCTGGGTAAGTGCGTGCGTGTGTGCGTGCGTGCGTGCGTGCGTGTGTGCGTGTGTGTGCGTGCGTGCACGTGTGTGTGTGTGTGTGTGTGCGTGTGTGTGTGTGTGTGTCGAGCTCCTCCTAATTAGGAATAGCTGTTAAAGGAAACAAGCAATAAGCCAGATCCTAATTGGAGGCTGTAGCAGCGTGCGTGTTACCAAGGGAGGGACAAAGTAAGAGAAGAATAATTAAAAGAAACTAAATGGTTGAGTTTCAATCTTCGCTGCAGATACTCCGCTGCCTGGTTTTAATTGGGTGGTTAAAGCGAGGGCATCCTCTTGGTGTAATATGTCGGGATCGGGTGCGTGTCAGACATTGGTGTGATGCTGGCAGACATGTACAAAATATATTGTAGCTTCTGTTTCACTTGACACAATACGATGTGTACATGCGTACATGCTAACGCACACGCTGTCTATCTTGACGTGGTGTGTTTCGGCATGCAACACAAAGCCTACATCAAGCTGTTGACATCCCTTGGGGTGCAACATAAAGACAGTGAGTCTAGCTCATGAGGCTTGTTTTGACTTGGCATTCACTCCTTCACAACACATAGAGCGCGGAGAGAGACCGGCCCGCGTCTGGCAATGAGGCCTGTCTGCAGACACAGCGAGATAGAACCATGAGCTGAATTATAGAGGTAGAAATTTGACAATCAATGAGAAATGATGCAGGTTGAATCGGGGGGGGGTTGAGAAAAAGTTGTCAGAGCAGTGATAAACCAGATCCAAACAGCCCTGTGGTTGTTGTAGAGTTGTAGTACTCGAGACCGGTCTCGAGACCACTTTTACGTGGTCTTGGTCTTGTCTCGGACTCGACTGTATTTGGTCTCGGACATAGACGTCTCGAGGGGGTTTGTGCATAAACCAAGCAGCGAGCTCACGCTCATCACAAAACCTTATATCTATATCTACCTATCTGACGCAGCACTCGTACACTATGCGCCAAATGTGTCACATTGTATATATTTTCCTAACGGCTGTGCCATTGTTCACGTATTGGTGTAACACAAACACTAGTCTGTTTTCTTTTCTTTTCTTTTTGTCTTGGTCTCGGTTTAGGTGGTCTTGCAGCTCTACAACTCTAGGTTGTTACAAATGTAAAAGGTGATGAGTGATGAGGGCACGAAGGCATTCGGCTCTAGTCTTTAGTCATGATTTAAGCCACATGGCGATATTCATTGAAAGGTCATATTTTGTCTCTCTCTATGTCTAAAAGGAGGCAGGAGGATAGTGAATAGGTTGTCCCACTCCCACCTCCAAATGTTCTGGGGTCGATCCTCAGTGTTGGCAACATACCTGTACGGCAACAGTGAGCAACAACCAATGCCTGAAAGACGAGGCAATGTATTTGCAATGTATTCACAGTCGCTTCACTTTTTGGTGAATCGAGGTAATTGGTTGGGATTGCAAAGTTTCTTTGCTTGGGGTGGTGTGAAATAGCAACCAGATGAGATAAGAACACTGGAAAAAACTGGTTTAAGCGTAGAGGCAACTTAATTTACACTGAGCGTGAGACAATTAGAGAGCATCTTTATCTGGAATCATAGCCAAAAACCCACAGAAGAACGGGACATTGTGTTATGTTGTAAGCTTTTAAACGATCTTAAATGTTTTTTTCTGTAATTGGGCAAGTGGGAGATGTTTCTGGCTGCATGCTAAATATCTTTAAGCATGCAGTAGCAGTATGGAACGATTGAAAACACAAAATGAACCAACCCTTTGTCATTCATATTCTGCATTTGTATCTGCTCGTATCTGTGGGTGTTTCATCATTAATTGTATGTTTTTTTTGCTGTCAACTTCTAAGTGACTTCTGAAAAAAGTGAATGAATTTATGAAATATGTATGTATTAAATCAGCAAATGGGATTTTTTATTAACTTAATCGGACCTAGATTGTCCTTTATGTCACACACATGCACGTGCTCACACAAACAAAGAGAGAGAGAGAGAGAGGAGAGAGAGAGTGTGAGAGAGAGAGGGAGAGAGAGAGAGAGAGAGGCCACGGCTTTCTTGAATCCACTAGAGGGCACAGAATCCACACCAAAATCACAGCAGGTGCCTGCATTCTGTACTTGGGAAAACAAGACACATAGTGAGGATCAACTATCGTACATTCTGGATAACCGATGTCTACACACACCGCTCATCACAAACACCAAGTCTGAGCCGCCCGGTATAACATTAGTTTATATAACATAATGAGTGACCCAAATCACATCCAAACAAAGAATGAAGAAGACCCCACATTCATATGTGTCGTCGTGCTTTAGGAGACCGGTTTGATCAGGAGGAAGATGTTCTTCTCTATGCTCTATAGGCATACTGACTAAATACTTTGCTCATTGAAACGAGCAAAAAAAGGTGTTTACCAAAATGGCGTCTACCAAGGCAGAACAAGACACTACCCGTGAACCGCGATAAGTGTAATTAAAGATAATTTCACGCCCCCAGAAGCAGATACGGAGCCATTAATCATGACAAGCTGAGATATCGATGGCAGATGTAGAGCTCATGTCCCTTTCTGTATCATTTAGTGTCTTCAGAGAACTTTGTTAAATGACATTTTAAATGTTGCACTAAGTATGGTGGAGTCCTCTCTCCTCTGGTCTTTGGACAGGGCAACACATGTGATCTGCGCACAGGTACACTCAAGACAGCAAGCTGACCAAATAAGACGGACATGTTGCTGGTAGAGACCAGCAGCTTGTGTCTAAAGTGAAATGTAGCCTGGTGTATACCTCTCTATGGTCACACATCATCGTTAGAAATACTACATCGGTGACTCTTTAGTAGCAGGTCCCCGTTAAGCACCCTCACTACACCAGTGGTGACTGACAGCTTTAGAGACACACTTTTTCACAGTTCTGTAGCAATTACAACTTCAGTCATTGCTTTGGCCCGTATTTAATTAACCCAAACGCAATCCATCGTCACCTTAAAATAAGTCGCAAAGTTAGACACACATAGGTCAAAATATCTTAGGACCTTTGCCTCTGGTGGCCCGTGATTGCCCCCTATTTATTTATCTGTAAATTAACAATCCTTTCTTCATGAGTAGCACGCGACCATATGAAAGCACTTTCCAAAATGGCAACTGTTAAAAAGGAATAATTGCTGAGAAAGTGCAGTATTAAAGAAGCGAGGCGGCCAGGCAGTATAATCTCCTAAAGCCCGGGGCTGTTGGTGTGGACTCTGTTTAAAATGCTAGGCAGCGAGCAGACACCAGAGGATCTATCAAAACTGAGTGAAAGCTCCTCACATGTCGGTCCAAGTCCACGCACCATCAATCATCCCGAGGGCTCGGAAAAATGTCAACTGTCGAAGGCAGGGACCCGAACAAAACAGGTCAACCGCTATGAGTGATATGATACGATAAAACTACTTTCACCTCATCCCTTATATGGACGGCGACCGCACTTTCACCGGGTGGCACCGGAGTCATTTATAACTGCAATGCAACATATGCACCTGAGTAGTCTTGCCGGGCTCGACTCGACCCACTTAGGGCCTTAATTGTCCCCTTAAGTCTGTTGTTCTGCTCCGCTGAAATAAATCAGCAACGGCTCCGTCGTCTGCGCTGTATGTCAATCACTGTGAACTTGAAAAAAATAAATAAATCACAGAAACGTTTCGTGCAAAGCGGTACAAAGCAAAGGCTTAAAAAAATAAAGCCATACTTTCAGGCAAGGTCGGATACATCAGAGGCTGGTACCAATATTCCTTTTTTTTATCTCCATTAAAGATCATTTTATTTCATATTTTTTTCATCACAGAAACGAGTGAAAGTAAATATCAACAAACTAGCCTAACGTGCGAATAATGTATTCACTTGGTATGTATTGATGCCTAAACTGTTTTCGTGGATCACAGTATTTCGGAAGATTGACGAGCTAATTTAAACGGCTGCATTTTACTTGAAATTGCGCTGATCAAAAACTTGTCACTTTTACAAATACTCTTATTGGCATTGAAAGCTGTCAACTTGTGTGTGTGATCACAGAATCCCAGAGGAAACTAATGGTTGGTTGATGGCTTACAGTCCATATTTTCCACCAGTTAATTTTTATGTTCACCAAAAACGGACTCGTCTTTGTACTCGTAACTTTGCTTAGTTTTCCAACCCGCCGCCATGTGGCATTGCTAGTATTTCTCGCAAAACATCATTCCAAGGATGTACACAAAGTGGAGTCGATTTGTGGTGGGGTCAGGTATAGCACGTTCTTTTAAGGTCCCCCCGCCCCATTTATAATGAATTCAAAGTCAATTCACTCAAGGCTACATGACAAACGTAAGGGACGTAGCCGGCGGTATAGAGCACTTCCAAAGGGTTTCAGAACACCACGCAAACTGTATACGTGGGATGCTCTGTACCAGTTCAACAAGGACACTACGCGCCCATGCACTAGAAATTCAGCTGCGCCATGACTTTGGATCTGTAGACCTGCACACACTCCTGTTTCATAAATTGAGGTCATTGAGAAGCTCACACGTACCAATAAACCGAACAAAGCTCTTTGTTCAGTTTATTCTGTATTATTCCAGAGTGAAGAAATTGAATGGCGGATAGAACAAATGAAGTGGAACCTCCTCTCCCGTTCACAAAATTAATTATTTCTTTCTGCATATGTGTAAAAAGGTTTATCTAAATTGCTTTAGCCTCCCCCTTTCCAGCCAACACTATAAATCTGGAGGTGTGTGTGTGTGTGTGTGTGTGTGTGTGTTGTGAAGTGACGTGCCCACTGCACCATGTCCCAGTGCTGTATGTTCTCGATGTTCAGTTTGCTGGCTGTCAGCAAGGCAGCCATGCAGGGAGAAGAGCCATGTCCTGGTGGGCCCTGTGACCCTTCTCCATACTGCTAAAACGAAGGCACCCTTTATGTCTGCTATTATCACTACCCTTTCTGCTGTTACGTCTTTTCTTACCTGTGTCTATCTCTGCCTCTCACTAAAATACAGTTAATTCATTCATTTCAAGCCACCTTTGTCTCAGTCTGACTTATGTAAACTCGCAACGTTGAGACGAGGAGGCTAACACAAAGCGCCATAGTCTGCAGGGTTTCAAAAACAATAGTCCTGCAGACAGACAGTGTAGCACAGAGGAGGCCAGAGCTCTGAAAAGCATTGATGCTCTCCTTGGTACCACATGGGTATGCGCCCCTCGTAGCCTTTTCCAGGCTGTCAATTGCTCAACATGTATTTTTGACACAGACAACACTATCCTGCCATCCATGACACTGTTCAAGCTCATCACCACATTCCCGAGACATTCTTTGGGTAGGACTGTGGGGGGGATATAGGATGCCAATGGTGCTCATGGGAGCCATTCGAATCCTTGTGCACCTGGAGTGAGTTGAGAGACTTCAACCTGGGGAGTTGTGTTTGCATTCTCGGCATTGAGTCCAGTCCGTCTGGACTCAGTGTTGGACTCTGTTGAGGCTGTGCTCTCTCTCTCCCCTTCTGTGCGTAGTCTTCAAGGACAGGATATCAGGGCGGGTTCATGACTCAGTGTCCAGTGTGGCGGCAAGAGGGTGGCATTTCATCTTTCAGCCCTTTTCATCTTAGGCGTATAGGGATTGTCCCAAGTTGAGGAGATCAACCATCTCGTTTGCAAGAGATGCTAAACATGAGAGTGACTGCCATTTCTGGAGATTGATGCAGGCTGTGCACCAACGTCACAGCAGAAGGGTTAACTCTATTGATTCATTTGACCCGTCCTATGGTTCATAGGAGGAGTGGGCAGCTATGTACAGCGCCAGGGAGCAACTTGGGTTTAGGTGTCTTGCTCGAGGACACTTTGATATGTGGAGGTGGGGATTGAACCGCCAACCCTCCGGTAAGTAGATGACCCACTCTATCCACTGAGATACTGTCACCCCTTAAGGCCAATTAAAGGCCATCCATCCATGAATCAGTTCAGATCATGATTACTGTCAACTGTTTGAGCTGTTTTAACGCTCTAGATTGTGGGAACAGGCAGTTACCACACTGTAGTCACCACAGGTGCAGTCGATGTGGGCAATATTTAACAGAATATTGTTTAGGTGGTACAGTGTTCCCCATAGATTACATTGAGACTGGTGGGTGGACTCCACACACTTGGTTGCCAATTGGCAGAGTAAATGCATAACAATGCTCTGTGAAGTAATTTTCCTAATCAAAATGGACCAGCGTTCTTTTTGGCTGCGCTGTCTTTTCAGCTTGGATGCTGTGTGCGGCACGTGAGCTCTCTTTCTGCAGGAACGTGAAATCCAAACACAGATCCGGCCACAGAGTCCACACTGAAGTCAAGTGTGGAACAACAAGAGCAAACGAGACCTCCTGGTACCCTTGAGTACCCTATTAACTATGTTTTAATTGCTTTTAATTGCTGTATCAATTAAGTGCATATACAAGAAGTGGTTGTCATTGATTTAATAATGATTCTTACTTTAATAATAATACATTCAACCAAATAAACCTTAACTTTAAAAGTGTTGGAAGAAAATTTGTAAGTGCATATTTTCCATTACACTGTTATTCTTATGTTAAGTGTAAAGGGGTATTTAGCAGATGCTTTTGTCCAAAGCGACTTTCAATCAGTACATTTGTGGGGTTCAACATGTGGACAGTTGAAGGAAGGGGATCAAGGGGATCGAACCGCCGACCTTATGGTTAGTGGACGACCCACTCTGTTCACCCGCTCTGCCTACTGAGCTACTACCGCGAGCTACTGTGAGCTACTTCCAGCTGACGCTGTGAGTGTACCGCTTACTGCTCAGTTTTCAAGTTCACATGGCAAGTTAAGTCAGTCCCACGTAATGAGGTGGTGACAAACATAACATTACACTCTTTTGTTTTTCTGAGCTCTTTATCTGTAGTTTATGAATGTAGATGCTATGGCAATTCATGATGCATTTTGGTAAATATGGGTCCCGAGGAGAAACCAGATTTCTCTTTTGGATCTCGGGGTGAAAAGGTTTGGGACCCCCTGCTCTAGATGCAATATATTCTCAATTAAAAAAACAGTTGCAGAATCCACATATTTCTCCTGTGTAAACAAGGTCACAGATTGCAAATTCAATGTGCTGCCTTTGGAGCAACATGGGTTACGGTCCTTACACCACCATGATGTCAAAGGCGGCTAACGTTCAATTGTGTCACGAGTGTTAATTTTAGGTTTCTTTCACGCTATCTACCATCTACCATGAATCTGCTACTGACATGTCAATATTTATTTCCCTTGTCACTGCTCTTGATTGATTTTCCTCCCTGAACATCACACACAGTCTGCTCTATCTCCTCAAGCCGTGTTGATCCCCTGCGGCTTCTTATCTCTCATGTTCTCGGGATTGTGTATAGTGTCTAAAATATGACAAATTCATGATCACTTATTATGGAAGGCAGGACAGGGGTTCATACAAGTAATTGAGTCATACACGCCAGACACCTGCACTATGGAACTTTTCTACTGCAGCCATTTATTCAATTAAAAAAAACACCTGGGCGAGAAATTTCTTAAGAATAAAATCCACATCAATCCAAGAAAGGTACATTGTATATTGTTATAAACAACATTTATCTTTCTATCTCTCTGTTTCATTTCAACCACGCTTTGACAGTAGTTGCTTGGCCACAGTGTCTTTGGTGAAGGTTAGTCTGATGTTTTGAGCATATCTTCTGAGGGCCACATAGCAGTCAAATACCTTAGTTTCCGAGACAATATGTACAATCTAGATCTTTATCACATTTCAAAAGAACTTGGACATCTAAATGACTGAGGCATGCATGCCCTCTCATACTTCAATAGGAAAGAAAAAGGTCCAATATGAACCCAGTGTGAGCAGTGAAAGGCATCATTTAGGCCTGACAAAGGGCCTGGTAGTAGCCATAGACACGGAAAAAGCAAGAAGTGAGATTTCTGTTCATATCTGCTTGAACACCGGCTGTAATTGAAGCATTCAGGGTGGATGCCAATCTGTTTGTTGATAACAGCCGTGAATTGATTAGGATTTCTTCAGGCTGCTCGGATTCATTTTCTGTTGCAGTTTCGGAAAAAGAGACAATCTTTGTATTTGTGAATCTACCGCAGAAATGCCCAAGAGAGAGAGGAAGACATGTTGATTGTGTTTTCACTGAAAATCGAGCATGTCTCAGTATTCTAAACATAAGTTAGATGGAACAGCGTTATGGACAATTTGTCTCAAATTCATGTCTAGTCTTTTGATTCTTTTAACTTTTTTTTATGACGTGTTGTAGGATCACTACAAGTAAAAGCACATTTTGTTATTCCAAACATGAGCCATATAGAGCAGTGTTGGACAATAAGTCTCAAATTCGGATATTCCTATATAGTATATAATGTTGTGCTTTTGCACAATCACACACTAAAAGAGATAGGTTACTTTGCAACTCCGAATTAAGGTTTGTTTGTTTTCATTTGAACTTACTAGCAGATAGCCCTATGCCATGCATTACAGTTAGAGTAATTCAGAAGATATGTTCATGTTTTTTTGTCATTTCATCATTCAACTCTGGACACCTCAATAAGTACCTCACATACCAACGTCCGATACATAATAAAATCCTTCAACAGAAAGACAACAGGAATACTCTTCTGGCGTCTACTTTATATGGCGTGGATGACCGTTGTTATCACTTAGCATTCATAGCAACCACCTCTCAACGTGTATATTAACATACACATTTGAGACTGTGGAGAGATTCAAATAATGAAATCGTCTTTCACAGAGTTCCTTAAAAAAACATATTGAGCAACCATTATTATTGGAACAATTAGTTCCCCTCAGCCTGCGCCAACCGTGCCTTAAAGCTCTGCAAATGTATGCTAATAGTCGTTCATGGCCAAACGGAGTCAAAGATAATTATAATATTTGTATTCACAGTGCTTCTGGTAGGATTTGATTACATTTCAGTGAGAGTGTAGCTGGAATCAGCTCGAGTGAACACAGGGGCAGGGGGTGGTGGTGGTGGTAGTGGCGAGGGGCTTTTGACAAACCAAAGGCCCAAAAATGACACTTCTGTTAAAACAGAAATATTACCCATAATCCTCGGGGACTAGGCCTATAGGCATAAAAAAAAAGTGTCTCTGAGTCCAGCAGGTAAGAAGCACATAGCACTCTGCAAGCTTGTCAGAAATTACACTGATGAAAAGCCATGGAAATTGAATGGTATTTCCAAAGAAAACTATGTTCCCGCTATCGAACAATGGCTGTATTGAACAACAAAATCTCATGTATTAAAAATGACTGGTGGTTCCAGGAAAACAAATGGCGCTACATTTGTGGGGTATTGTGTGGCAGAAGAGTGCCAGTGGAATAGGACCATAATGACCCCACACAGCACCGTACTGGTAATGACAGGCCCCATTGGTAAATCTCCCTCTCTCTCTCTCTCTCTCTCTCTCTCTCTCTCTCTCCCCACCCCCCCCAGTAGTTTCGTGTTCTTACAACATGAAGGTTTTTACGCATTACCGCGTCCCTCCATTTGGTTCCATCTACGTGTGGAGGAAGCAGGGTATGTAGTTGCTTTTCTTTAATATTTTGGCATGCATGCAATTTTGCCCCATAACTCTCACCATTCAATTTCCATCATTGTCCAATATCTGTGTTGCCGTCGTGCATCCCTGATAGATCTCAGGGAGGCCAAACATTCTTATGTATTCAATCATCACTGCCAATGGTATCTTATGTCATTCACTATTGTTTTTAGGTAACAACCTCCCATTGCATCAGTGTTTTTCAGACAGTTTTTTTTTATGTATGACAGAACCTAATGTAGCACCCAGTATACAGTTCGGAGCACTGTGAGGCAGTCAGACTTCATCACTTCTGGTTCATGTGCAAAACAAAGTCTGCTGAACATTTTAAACATATTAAAATAATTTATTCAGCGCATGATCGCTCAACAGCCTAAATGGGAGAACAATCTAACAGAAGTACACTTAAGACCTGCAAAAAAAAAACAAAAAAAACCTCACAGATTCAAGAAGAGTTTGATCACAGCACATTAGCAAATATGAATATCCATCAGATCTCATTACGACCGCGTTATACCAAAGTTACATTTCAGACATCACTTTTCTCACCAATTACCCATTGTAGAGGATGTTCTCCAGAGCCTAACCAGGTGTTGAATGTGTGCTGGCGGGCACATGGAAATCGGCTCCTTGTTGTCAGATGCCTTGTGTTACCGCATATCATTTTGAAATAACGCGCGTGCGGCTGGTTGCCTTCTGCTCCACCGCCTCCGATGCTTTCTCCGGATGAGCGGAGGCTGTAACCAACCGACGTGCGCCATCTCACAGCCAAGCCAAAACAGAGCGCGGAGCATCTGTCCGTGAACGTGCGGCGCGCTTTACTGCTGAACTCGCCGCCAGACGCGGACAGATCCGACTTCAAACGGGCGATAAATACAAATGGCGGTGATGAAGGATAATGAACTATTTGAAACACACACTCAAATTCCCCCTAAGTGGGTGCGCTCGGCGTGCCAACGAGAGACTAAAGGACAAGGGGATGGATGGTTATGCAGCTGTGAGTGGATGCTGTATGGGTGTCGACATCGAAATGAAAGTGTGTTCGCGTGGCTGAACCGAGCCGCGATGAATTGTAAGGCCTTGCTCTGAATGTCGCCCACATTGTGTTAATTAATCTATCTGGCTGTGGGTCGCACACTCCATTCTTCCCTGGGACTACATCATGGTGTGTGTGTGTGTGTGTGCGTGTGTGTGAGTACTCCCATGTGTTGGTGTTTCATGTGTTTCATATATCGCATGGCTGCAGGATGTAGCGATGCTCCGTGGAGGATATACGGTCCGACTGCTGCAGTTTGTGCCACGGAGCGTTCCCCAGACGCATCACTCTTTCTCGCTGCGATGGGCACATGAAACACTTCATAACACTTTTGTCACGTGGGAGCGGGGGAATGTGATTACCGGCCCCCCCCTACTGATGTCCACTCTACGGCGGCGGAGAGACAGCTGAGCGAATGGGTGCCCGGTGGTCCCGGCATCGGCGCATTTTCTCACGAGCTCTGAAGGCAAGCGCAAGGTGAGCAAGTGACTTGGAGATCAGCTGTCAAAAGGGAGCTGATGTTCAATTAAGCTCAACCCCTCCCAGACAGGTCTGCCTGCCTTCCGGGTTGCTTTCAGTGGCGCCACTGCTTGGGGTCCACGGTCCCGGCCTCGTGGGACCACCCAGATATTCAAGTGTGCGTTGCGCAATGACAATTAGTCTGGCCTTGGCCGGGCGGATATTGATTTCCACACCGGTGCAGCCTTAGGTTGTTCAAAGAACTCAGAGTGACACTCTGCCCCTCTTCGCTCTTGCCAAATTATTTCGGAAGTGAAGCAAAAACACCTTCTCCTCGCAGAAAATCCTTGAGCGTAGTTTTTTGGTAGGGTGACAAACTCACAAATGCGTATTAGTCCGGAACCTCTCAGTTAATTTTCAAATTCCAAGGGCCGTTATAAACATACCCAGACCCAAAACACGTCTGGATGAAATTGGATGGACCTACAACCAGTCAGTGCAATGAAACGTGTGACACATCAGCGGACGGCGGCCATCTTGGTTGTTCGTGAAAATGGCTCCACGGCGCCAGGGCGCGCCTCTGTTGGGGCATCATATAAAAAACCTCCTCATATAGGATAAACTGTTGTGATTGGCCCAGCCCAGGCCAGGTCTGACGGAAATCTGTCTGAATGGGATGGGGGCAGTGAATTTGTCTGGTTCCCAGGCTAGTTATTCAGTCTTTTTAATCTGAAGCGGTTTTGATTGCCCTGTCGATTTCTACAATTTCCTTGGGTGCCACCATTGAAATTCCGCAGACTGCAGCACTCCTGCTCCATCACGTCCATCACCTATGATATTTACATCTTCAGAAAAGGCCCGAGGCCACACTGATCTGCAGAGAGAACAGCATCTTACCTCCGGAGATCAAGATGTTCCTCCTCTGCTCCAGAATAAATAAAAAAAAGATGAATGGAGGCGGGCTGTGAGTTGTGTACGTCAGCAGGTTGTGAGAAAGAACACCACAACAAGTCTCGACCTGAGAACACAAGGTTGCCCCCGTCCTCTGGGGCTGGGATCCCCAGATCGTCATCAGTGTTGCTCAGAAAGAACCAGACTTTTGTAAAGGTTGAGGGAGGCGTAGATTATTGCAGAACCAACCGTTTGCATGCAGGGTTGGCAGAGTTAGATGAAGGCAATTACCTGGGATGCTCCGGCATAAATTGTGATGCTTTTTAATTGCATTTCTTTTTTTCTTACTTACATTTTTGAATGTGACATTTGTTAAATGTTTTATAATAACTTGCGTTGCTTGTTTAATATGGCTTTTCCGGGCCGCGATTGAGAGTCCCGGGGATGAAAGTACACGGTGGTTATCCGCGACGTGCCGTCGTGCGAATTAATTTTGTGTAAACAACGGCGACGTATTCCTGAACCTTTCGGGGAGAAAATACGCGGCTAAATCATTCTTCTCTGCAGACCCTGTGATATTTGAGACTGATGGATTAAAGAAAAAAAGGGGCGCCTTCTCCATGATTCGCTGAAATCGGTCTTTGTCGCATGGCGTTCAGAGGCCTGTAAACTTGTAATCCATCACAGATTGTAAGGGGAGCCAGTCTCTGACCTTGGCTCAAAACATAGGTACAATGTAGGGGGGACATGTCCCCGCCACAATGATGTATTGTTCTTGCCTTTCCAAGCATGTGATTTAAACAACATTTCCAAAGAGTTAGATAATAATTTATCATAATAATAATAATAATAATACAAAATATGGACGTAGTAAAGAAAAAAAGGAAGAAAATTTTATGGACAGTGAGATCACCAGAAAGAGATTGAGATCTCTGGTTTTGGCTTTGGTGCAATAGTACAGGTTATGGCAAAAGGACATTCAGTGGTCATAAAAACAGCCTTATTTGTCAGTCAGTGATGACCAAATCCCGCCGTCCCCCACAACTGTCAAACCAAATTTGCACCCCTGCAGGTGATGCGTTCCAGCCAGGACATTGCATGAACAATTACACAGAGGGACCATTAAACATGCTTCCTACTACCAAGTGGTAGAGCTGGGGAGGGAATACGGATGGAGGTGGCCTTTAAAGATCAATGTGATGACACACGAGATGTGTAGCACAGCACAGCAGGTGATTGCGACAAAGTTAGGCTACAAGGGGGTGTTTGATTTTATTTGATTCACCGACAAACATACCCTGACTGAGACCGCCTAACTGGCCAGCCGGCTGTAATCCATATCAATAATTATCTGTCTAGCTTGAAGTAAGCCTTGAATAAAGATGTGATCCAACATCTGATTATATGTTAAACTTGGGGTGTGGGTAGGGGGGATGTGATAAGGATGCAATAACCAATGTCCAATAATTAACATTGGATGAATCCCACTGCAAAGCCATTCTCCTGTCTGCGTGAGATAAAGCACACATGATGAGAAAAGTCTGATAACCATAATAAGGTTCCCCACAAGTTTGCAAATGAGGCACACCGTATTCTGGCAATGTATATTGCCGGCATAGTTAAATAGAATGGTGTAACGATGATAGAGATGATTCTGTGAAGCTGTCTGTACTTTCTGATGAAACCCCATACAATTTCAATAGAAAAATAATTTGAATTGCCAATTCAAACATATATATATATATATATACATATATATATATATATATATATATATATATATACATATATATA
>OMKQ01078124.1:0-10961 GCA_900302335.1 Phycis phycis | reverse complement strand
TCCCCTCCCAGGTCTGGTTCCAGTAGGGGGCCCCGGTCTCCCCAATCCGGGCGAGGTAGCGCTGATCTTGTTTGGCCTTTCCATCGGGGTTTTTGAATCGCTCTTTGTCTGGTCCCTCCCCTGAGACCACTTTGCCATGGGAGACCCTACCAGGGGCTTTTGCCCCCGACAACACAGCTCCCAGGTTCACAGGGACACACAAACCCCTCCACCACGTTAAGGTGGCGATTCACGGGGGGCTACCACCAACTCTGTATGTTTTAATCTCTGAAAAAAAAAGTTTTGAGAGAATACTACCACTGTTGAGAGTGTGTTTAAGGCTAATGCTAACTAGATGGGTGGATAAAATACTACATAAATACTGTGTAATGAGAAAAACAAAGGCAGACTGATTGACTCAAGGCCCAAGGGTCCTTGTGGCTGTAGGGACCTAGAGCTAAAGTTAAGGCTTAAGCATTAAACGTTAAACTTGGACCCTATTCCAATAATTTTGGTTTGGAGCGACTAATCCGTACAACAATGCTTGACATTGGTCCAACATTGAGAGTGAATGTTTCTGCCAGCTCTGCCAATGTATGTGTATGTATCAATATATCAATGTAAACATTACCTGAGAGGCTCAGATTGTTATTAGAATTTTCTGACAACTGTGACAAAAGGACACAGAGAAATAGAATAGTTGTGTCTTTACCTTTCGCTTGGTCTGTTTATTATGTTTGACCAAATCATGCTCAAGGAGAAGGCTTGCCCTGGGAATCTACCTATGGTCCTGACACTGGTCTAGAGAGAGTCAGGCTTATACATCTCTTCTGAGAATTGGAGTTGGACACACATTGGTTGATGATTCTTCACAACAACAATGAAAATACTATAAAGTTCAGTCCAGCACAGAATGACATCAGGCTAGGATAGGGAGGCTGTGATGGGCTGGATCACGATTATCCTATTTACTCTACTGGTAAAGAGCAGGTCAGAGGAACAAGATTGCAAATTGATAGGGCAAACAGGCTATTTGGAGTTTTCCAAAGATGGTGATCTTATTATAGGAGGAATATTCTCTCTAAATTCATCTCGAGTGTCAGAGAATTATGGCTATCAAGCATATCCCACTCTATTTTGCAAGCGGTAAGAGATTTATAACAAACTGTTACTTTTCTATATGGCTTGTATCCATTTGTGTATGAATCAAAATAGTTTTGATTTAATGTTGTTTGTATCGTGTCTAAGTCTGAATTCCAGGGAGTTTCTGTTTGCCCGCGCTGTCATTTTCGCTGTGGAGGAGATCAACAAAAACTCAACCCTTCTCAGTGGTGTGACTTTGGGCTACAGGCTCTATAATGGCTGTGGAAGTGAAAGCCTCATCAGAGCAGCTATGGAGGCTGTGACGGGGGGGGAAAACTGCAGAAAAGGAATCCAGGCACTGATTGGCCATTCATCTTCTGGCATAAGCAAATACATAAGCCTTATAGTTGGAGAACTAGATATCCCTCAAGTGAGACATTTGGATTATATAGATAGTCGCCAAGTGTTTTGTTGTATTATTGTTTTATTGTCATCATGTGCACTTATTTTGATTTATATTTCTTTACAGATCAGCCACCTTTCAACATGTGCCTGTTTAAGTGATAAAAGCATATATCCAACATTTTTTAGGACTGTTCCAAGTGATCAATTTCAAATTTTGGCCTTGGTACAGCTCATGAAACATTTTGGCTGGCAGTGGGTGGGAATAATTCACAGTGTTGAGGTATATGCATTTGATGGTGTAGCTGAGTTCATTAAGCAAGGAAAAGCAGAGGGTATATGTGTAGAATACGTTGTTAGCTTTGATAAGTATACCAAGATGAAACACAAAGTAACAGAGACACTTGAAGCATCCACATCAAACGTGGTCCTGCTATACATGTCATTATCCTACATGAGAGAGTTATTTAAAATGGTCAATGGGAATAATTTACCTCGTAAACAATGGATTGGTAGTGAAGCTTGGATATCACAAGTAGACTTGGCTTCCCTTGGAAGTAAGAACATCTTACATGGAGCAATGGGGTTCGCTCTACCTCAGTCTAATATTCCAGGTCTTGCTGAGTTTCTACTGAGCCTGAAACCAAGCGATGAACCAAACAGTGTCATGATCAAAGCCTTTTGGGAAGGTTTCTTTGACTGCAGCTTCTCTCCATCAAATACCACAAAGCTCTGTACTGGGGATGAGGATCTGAGAAAAATCTCCAGTGCCTACACAAACACAGCATTAAGGTCTGTGAGGAATGTGTATGCAGCTGTGTACTCGGTAGCGCATGCTCTTAATGCATTATTGCAATGTGAAAATGGATCAAATCCCACCACAGGAAAACAATGTGTGAACAAGACTGATGTCCAGCCCAAACAGGTACAGTATGTTACTTGCTATTTTGGAAATTACATTTATATTCATGTGTATGTTATATCTCTTGACAATTTCAGTGTTTTTAGATAACATAACAAACGTTGAATAAACTCTGTGCAGGTACTGGAACACCTGAAGTTGGTGAAGTTCACCACACTGGATGGGAACAAGGTTTCTTTTGATGAAAATGGAGACAGTGTGGCACAGTATGACCTGTTAAATTGGCAGTACAAAGAGGATGACTCTGTGAATATCATTAACATTGGGCACTATGATAGCTCTTTACCTGAAGGACAGAGATTCCGGTTTACCCTTAACACAACTATCATATGGGCCCTTAACAGCACTGAGGTAAACTATAACAAGACAAAAACTATATTAATGATTGCATTCCTCGGAATATCTACTGGTGGTATGATTTGATTTGTACTTATTCATACTAATTCATAATTTAATTGATCATGTCTATGTTAGCCTCCAAAGTCTGTTTGCCGGGATGCATGCCCTGCAGGAAGTCGCAAGGCCATAAACAAGCAAGCACCTGTGTGCTGCTTTGATTGCTTCGAATGCCCAGAGGGAGGCATAAGTAATGAGACAGGTAGGTTTCATATTTCTAAAACTCACTTGCATAGTAAGCTCAAATGTTATTGAAAGAAGTGCTGATTACCATTCATTGATTTTTTGCGTAACATTTGATTGGGTATTAACTCTCTTACAGATTCATCAGACTGCTTTGTGTGTCCTGTTGAATTTTGGCCAAATGAGAACAAGGACATGTGTATTCCAAAACCAACTGAATTCCTTTCCTTCAGAGAAATCATGGGGACTTTATTAACTGCATTTTGTTGCTTTGGTGTATTCTTGACTATTTTAATATTCATAATTTTCTTGGTTCATAAAGAAACACCTATTGTCAGGGCCAACAACTCTGAACTGAGCTTCCTGCTGCTTATCTCTTTAAAACTGTGTTTCCTGTGTTCTCTGACCTTCATCGGCCGTCCCTCAGACTGGTCCTGTATGCTTCGCCATACAGCTTTTGGGATCACCTTTGTCCTCTGTATCTCTTGCGTTCTGGGGAAGACTATAGTGGTGTTGATGGCCTTCAGGGCTACAATACCAAGCAACAATGTTATGAAATGGTTTGGTCCAACTCAGCAGAGACTCAGTGTATTGGGTTTCACTCTCATACAGGTTGTAATTTGTATACTATGGTTAACAATCAACCCTCCATTTCCAAACAGAAATGTTCAGTCTTTTAAAGATAAAATAGTTCTAGAATGTGCCTTAGGATCCCCTATAGGGTTCTGGGTTGTGTTGGGATATATTGGACTCCTTGCTTTATTGTGTTTCATACTGGCTTTTCTGGCCAGAAAGCTGCCTGATAGTTTCAATGAGGCCAAATTCATCACATTCAGCATGTTGATATTCTGTGCTGTCTGGATCACCTTTATCCCTGCTTATGTCAGTTCCCCTGGGAAGTTCACTGTAGCTGTGGAGATATTTGCAATTCTGGCTTCCACCTTTGGCTTGTTAATATGCATATTTGTACCAAAATGCTATGTTATTATTTTCAAGCCAGAACTAAATTCAAAAAAGCATATAAAGAGTAAGATGCAAAGCAAATGTATCTAAATATATAAACTGTATTGCACACTTGTTGAAAGTATAATTTAACAATAAACAACAGCGCTTTATACAAATGTGTTAACATGCAATCCAATATCTAAATTATTTTACTAGTTTTAAAGTTAAATTTTACAGTTTCAGAATCAGTTATACACATATAATATGTATATTATATCACCATGATAATTTATTTATTCATTACTATTGTCATTCTGTACAAACATCCATTACTTTAATTGTGGTGTGATAATATTAGAAATAATAAACACATTTTAACAGGTCCTCTCTTTGTTTCTAAACAGTAACATTGTAACGTTTTTTACTTATTTAAGTATAAATATCATATTTCCATGTGTGTGTTTCTATATAAATATCACTTTTTGGAATGTAAATCATTGTTCTGTGTGCTTACTATGTAGCCTAGACCACACGTGGGCTGGTCTAGATTCAGCACAATATTTATATGCTGTTTGTCGTTACAAAAGCTATTATACATAGACTTTCTCTCTACTTTGTTGTGACACTGTTCTATAACCTGCATAGCACAGGAAATAAAAAAAATACAGCCTTATCCTCTGCATGTCTGTGTGCATTCATGTGTGTGTGTGTGTGTGTGTGTGTGTGTGTGTGTGTGTTCATATTTCCAGCAGCAGATGCATATGATTACAACACAGCAATAGTCATTCTCTGGTCTACTGACCCTCTGCAAATCTTATATTGATATTCCCGCGGGTAATTACCTATTCCTTTATTAAGCAAATCTCCACCTGTATCAAAGTATAAGAGAGTGATAGCCCTACAAATGTATGAGTAATTCCTCCCACAAAATGCTAACCAAGCATGTATAAATCAACGAAGGCCATGCTCAGTTTATGTTTTATATTTTGCTTGAAGACAGCCTTAGCTTGTGACTTGATTGAGAGTTTTGACATGAGTACCTTATTTCAAAAGGGGGATGTGATGATCGGGGGAATTTTCCCTATTTTGAATAAACAAGTGAGCAGCATGTCCACTTTTGAGAGAAAACCAGCTGTTGTAAAATGTGAAGGGTAAGTATTGCTATTTGCAAATATTTTAAGTATAATCTCTGTACTCTGCTTGATTATTTGCAATTGCTTTTATTTTTCTCCTTAGATTCGATTTGCGTGCTTTTCGATGGACTCAAGTGATGATCTTTGCAATTGAGGAAATCAACAATAGTCTAACTGTACTGCCGAACATATCTCTAGGCTATAACATCCTCAACTCATGTGCCTCACCTACAAATACACTACGTGCTGCTTTGACACTAGTTAGTAGGACAAGAGAGAATGAATCCAAATTGACATGTCGTCCACCTGTAACTGCCTTGATAGCAGAATCAGGATCATCTCAGTCTCTGATTTTGGCTGGAACCTTCGGACCATTTCAAGTACCAATAGTAAGACCAAATTATTGTATTATTATTTTTTAAAGATTTGATTAAAAATTGTTACGTGCTATTGGTTCAGACAATGCATGTCTTCTCAGATTATGGTGAAATGGTTGTTCATGTTAATCCACTTATTTTTTTCCCCCTATAGGTCAGTTACTTCTCAACATGTGCCTGCCTCAGTAACAGAGCTAAATATCCAACTTTTTTCCGCACAATCCCCAGTGATTTCTACCAGGCTAAAGCCTTGGCCGCGTTGGTCAAACGCTTTGGCTGGAAGTGGATTGGGGCCATTCAGTCAGATAATGATTATGGGCGTAATGGGATACTGGCCTTTAGAGAAGAGGTTGAAAAGATGGGGGTTTGTATTTCATTTGTGGGAACTGTTCTGCGCACATACAAGAGTGATAAGATCCTTGCTGTAGTTGAAATGATCAAACACTCGACCGTAAAGGTGATCCTGGCTTTTGTTCCTGAGGGTGACCTTTACCCCCTGATGAAGGAGATTGTTAGGCATAACATCACCGGCATTCAGTGGATAGCAAGCGAGGCCTGGATTACAGCGGCACGTCCCTCCACACCTGAAATGTACCACTCTTTTGGTGGTTCGATAGGATTCGTGGTACGAAAGATGTCCATTCCAAAGTTGAGACCTTTCCTAATGGACCTTAGCCCGTACACAGGCCAAAGTTCTGCCTTTGTGAATGATTTCTGGGAGGTTGTGGTTGGCTGTAGTCCCCCGTCATCTGGTATACTCTCTGGAAAACCATCAAAGACAAGAAAAATATGCCATGGAAATGAAAAATTAAGGGCGTCGCAGAATGCCTTCTTCAATGTCACACAGCTTAGAGTGTCCTACAATGTTTACAAGGCTGTGTACGCTGTTGCTCACGCCCTCCACTATGTTTTATTTTGTCAACCAGTCGGAAACAAAACAGCCAAGCCATGTTTAGATATATCGCAAATTCAGCCCAAAGAGGTGAGTGATTTGTTTATTACAAATATAAGAAAACGATTTTCATCTTTTTTATCTTTTACCTATGCCATTATGGATAATGATTACAAGACAATGGAACCCACACTTATTTGTGGTACACAATTTTTGCTTCCAGGTTAGTGAGCATCTACAAGGTGTTCATTTTACAGACAGATTTGGAGACACTGTGTTTTTCGACCAGAATGGGGACCCTCCAGCATCATACGACATTATAAACTGGCAGATGAGGGAAGGACAGGTTCAACACGTCACCGTGGGAAACTTTACCTCTGCTTCTCACAATGCATATGAACTCAAAATCCAGGAAGAGCAAATTGTCTGGAGAACAGGAAAGATGGTGATAGTGATACTGACCTTTGTTTCATAGTCACACATGCGTGACTGTATGAAACAATGTCTTAAATGTCAAGGATGTACAAAAATAACATCACTAGAACACATATTCTTTTTCGCTCCTTTTAGCTTCCAGAATCATTGTGTTCAAATGTGTGTCCAGTGGGTACCAGGAAGGCTCAAATTAAGGGACAGAGTATCTGCTGTTTTGACTGCATACCATGTGCAGATGGAGCCATAGCTAACTCAACAGGTACACTCATTTTGAGTATGACTCTAAATGTTGTATATAGAAAACCAATCTCCATGGTGTCTCTTACGAAGTTAGTATTAGTTCAACTGTGTCAAGGTATTATATGTTCAGCCAGTTTTCCCCAATATATGATATTATGATTTAGCTTTTGTACAGCATTTATAAGCTTTATGTGCCTTGCAGGTGCAACTGACTGTACACCCTGTCCACTGGAATACTGGTCGAATGAGGGACGTGACGAGTGCCTTCTGAAAACCATTGAGTATCTGTCATATCAGGAGCCAATGGGAATAGCCCTGACAGTGGTGTCCATAATGGGGGCTGTTCTGTCCCTATCCACTGTGTCCATCTTCCTCTACCACAAAGAGACCCCTGTCATAAAGGCCAGTAACTTTGACCTCAGCTGTCTCTTGTTGTTCTCTCTCTTTCTGTGCTTTCTCTGCCCCCTCACCTTCATTGGCAGGCCCACTGTTTGGACTTGCATGTTGCGACACACGGCCTTCGGGGTGACCTTTGCCCTCTGCATGTCCTGTGTTCTGGGGAAAACCATTGTAGTGGTGATGGCCTTCAAGGCCACGTTGCCTGGCAGCAAGGTGTCAGGGAAGTTTGGCCCTGCCCAGCAAAGATTAATCGTTTGCTCGTGCACGTTGGTTCAGGTTATTATATGCATTCTGTGGTTGAGATTAAGCCCACCTTTTCCCGATATGGTGTTCAGGTACAGCAATAAGAAGATAGTGCTAGAATGTAACACAGGTTCTGAGACTGCTTACTATGCTGTTTTAGGGTATATAGGAATCCTTGCTGCAATATGTTTGGTTCTTGCATTTCTAGCTAGGAAACTGCCTGATAATTTCAATGAAGCCAAATTCATCACCTTTAGTATGTTGATATTCTGTGCTGTCTGGATCACATTCATCCCTGCTTATATAAGTTCTCCTGGAAAGTTCACTGTAGCTGTGGAGATCTTTGCTATTTTGTCTTCTGCCTTTGGCTTGTTGATCAGTATTTTTGCACCTAAATGTTACATAATATTGATTAAACCCGAGCAAAATACTAAGAAACATGTCATCGGGAAAACTGTCAAGAATAAAATCTGAATTTTTATCATAAACAATAAACTATCACTGTAAAAAAAAGTAATTTTACCGGATTTTCCCTGTTTTATATAAACAGATATTTCCTGTATATTCAAAATATTCAGTATATTCAAAACGCGAAAAATATTGAGAAAACTACAAAAATAGAATGTGAATTTACATGTCTATTGTAAAATAACATGAAAGCCTGTGAAATGTAACTGTGAATAAACATCAAATGCCATTTACATATTTTTTTTGTTTGTTAATTGACAGATATCTTGCATAATTATGGTTATGATTTCATGACAAAAACATTGAATAAATGTGTTTTTATCAGTGTATAATATATAGTATATAGAAGCATCAGTAAACTGTGAAAGCAGCCACAATTACATTCATACAGTCAATTCACAGATGGTGACTTATTATACTTCTTTAACTTTTAAAATTTACATTAGAATAGTAAATAATTGACCAAAAGTGGTAAATACAGAAAGGTAAAAAATAATAAAAACATAACTAACAAAGTGTCTTAGACATAGGAGCACAATCGAAACCTCAATTGAAATTTTAATTTGTATGTTCTCAAATTAACAGTAGGCTATTGTAAATACAAATGTGGTTATCTGTATTACAACAGTATTTTGACATTTTTCAAAAGGTAAATCAAATGTTTTATGGGTGGTCTATATGTTTTATGGGGCCGGCAGTAGCTCAGTGGGCAACAAGTCGCTTTGGACAAAGGTTTTATTAGATAGATAGATAGATAGATAGATAGATAGATAGATAGATAGATAGATAGATACTTTATTAATTCCCGATGATAATTTTTGATTATTATTACATTATTATAACATGCAAGATTTTTCATGTAAAATTACATAATAATACTAAATTATTAACAGCTCTTGTCTGCTATTTTAAGCATGATTATTTGTATTATAGCAGTGTTCGACCATGCATGTATATGGATAATTTTACTGTTTTTACAGGTGTAAATATCCGTCATTAAACTGTAAAAATACAAAACAAAATACACAAAACCCATGTAAAATGAAACCTACAAACTGTATTTGAATTATGGAAAATGACTGTATTTTCACGGTACATATATTTCCTGTTATTTTCAATTCAATACATTTTGGCGCCCCAGCCTGCCGGAATATTACTGTTTTTCTCCATTTTTTATCTTTCAGTGTACATACTACATAGTGTTTCACTTCACTGTTTTAATATAAGAATGCAAGGAACTACAGTTGCCAAAAATGGATGTATGGGCTATGTCAGTATGGGCTTTTGATTAAAAATATTGCATTTGTATGCATTTCGGGAACATAGCATATTATATCTGAGAAACATGAAAAAAACATACAAAGAGGTTACATGAGGTATGTTAGACATAATTAATGTATGTTATTCAGTATCTAAGGGTGCTGTATGCATAAAGCTTTTAATACAAAACACATGCAAAGACAGAAAGAACATTTAAACATTCACAAAAACGGATCAAAGTATAATCTATGTATTTATTTTATAATATACACATCCTTATGTTAATGTACTCATTTTCGCATCATATTTTTCTTACTATTGTTTTCTGGCTTCAAAATGATAATGTAGCACTTTGGAGCAAAAATACACAAAAGGAGCCCATAAGCAGATGCAAGAATAGCAAAAATGTGCACAGCCACGGTGTATTTACCGGCAGTGCTCACATAGACGGGAATGAAAGTGATCCACACCGCAAAAAAAATGAGCATGCTGAACGTAATGAACTTAGCTTCATTAAAATTGTCAGGCAACTCGCGGGCCAAAAATGCCATGACAAAGCACAGGCATGCTAGGAGCCCAACGTAGCCCAGAACACTCCAGAAGCCTACCTCCGAGCCAATAGCACACTCAATAATGATGGTGGTCCTGAGGTAGCCCGTGTTGCTATTGGTGAAAGGTGGGGAAGTGAGCAGCCAGATAAGACAGATCAAGCCCTGAAAAGTGGAAAGATTGGACAGTGTCATTATTATGTTGAACTAGGCTATTTCATCTATTGATTGATTTAAATTTGACATTGGATTGTCACTGCATGCTGTTTTTACCTGGACCACCGTGCACAAAAGCACACTTGCTTTTTGCTGATTGGGTCCGAACCACTTCATAACACTACTTCCTGGCAGTGTGGCCCTGAAAGCCATTAGGACCACTACTGTCTTAGCGAGGAGGCAGGAGATGCATAGGGCAAAGCTGATGCCGAACGCTGGGTACCGAATTCGGCACAGCCAATCAGAGGGCTCACCGATGAACAAAAGACTAATGAGAAAACAGCTGGCCAGGAACAGCAGAAGAAAAAAGCTCAGTTCCATGTTGTTTGCCCGGACAACGGGCGTGGCCCTGTGTTTATAGAACATAGCCAGAACAAGCAGAGAGGAACATGCTCCAAGGACCGATCCAGCACACAGAACCATACCCATTGGCTCCTTGTAAGACAAGAACTCAACATTCTTCGGGAGGCAAAGGTTTCTCATGCCGTTAGGCCACATATGGTCTGGGCACCGTGTGCAGTCTAAAGAATCTGGTAGTAGAGAGAGAAGGGCAACAATGCATTCAAATAAACAGAAAAAAACATCCCTTAAAGAAAGTGAGAGTTAGAACATAACCCACCGGTGTTGTTGCTGACCTCGCCTTCAGCACAGGTGACACAGTCAAAACAGCAGACGGGCTTGCCCTTCCTCCTGGCTACACGTTTCCCTGGTGGGCAGCTCTCACTGCACACAGACTGGACTGCCTGAGAGGCAAAACAAGGCCACTCAGAGAGGGACCTGGGCTGGACACAGCTGGTTTATCTTTGTTTGGTGGCTGTAAGTGCACCCCTTGAACTGATA
>OMKQ01078109.1:0-14431 GCA_900302335.1 Phycis phycis | reverse complement strand
TTTGATCTGTGTCCCCTCGTCCGTCTGCTTCTCAGACAGAATGCCGTCACATCTGTGCCCCCTTATCCCCCCCCTCGTGTCAGGGGACCAGGTTTGCAAAGCTGCCAAATGCTGCTCGCCAGGATTTTGTGTATGTGTGTATATGCCTGTGTGTGTGTGTGTGTGTATATATGCTTGTGTGTGTGCTTGTATTCATGTGTCTGTGTGTGCTCATGTGTGTGTACATCAGTGGTTTCATGTGTGTGTGTGTGTGTGTGTGTCTGTGTGTCTCTGTGTGTGCATGCGTGCGTGTGTGCGTGTGTGTGTGTGTGTGTTTGTGTGTGCATCTGTGTGTGTGTTTGTGTGTGTGTGTGTGTGTGTGTGTGTGTGTGTGTGTGTGTGCGTGTGTTTGTGTGTGTGTGTGTGTGTGTGTTTGAAAGCAGTACAACAGTGGATAGTGTGGCATCAGTTCAAAGGTTAACTCAGTCTTGGCAGATGTCCTATCGGCCAGTAGACCCGGCTGTGTGTGAAAAACAATTATACCACTGATGATACAATAGTAGCGTAGTCACATTTTCATTATAAAGCACAGGGAAAATATAATGAAGTAAGTCTGTGTGCAGCAAAATAACCAGAGTAGGGTGAGTAGCCTCTTGAGTGCCAAAGCAGCTGAATGCAGCACTCTGACATCATTGTGCAACAATTCCAGAGCTTAGAGAAGGCAGCTTTGTGTCCCTCAATAAGGGTGCATTTGTATGACAATTTGAGCTCAATGCGGGAGTGCAGTAGTCCAGCTTTGACGACTTTAGCGATGTTTTTAAGGTTGAGGAAATATGTTTCGCAGAAATATCATGTCAAATGTCTGGGTGGGGTCAAACTGGATGCCAAGCTAAGGTATAGAAGTGGATGATTCGAGCAGCAATGGCTTGCGTGTCTGATGAGGAGACCGTCACGACTCCACTTGGTTGTCACCTGGTTGTCACCTGGTTGTGTGTCTGTCTGTCAATTAATTTCCCCTCCCCTGTCCCTCTCCACGCCTGCTTATCAACCACAATCCACACACCTGCTCATCATCTTCATCCCCACCACTCTACAAGAGCCCTGCGCCAACTGCCAGCGCCTCCTGGATCTTTGTGCCACACATGGTTAGTCCATGTGCCAAACGTTAGCTCTCCACTTGTATCCCTGCTCTAATCTCCACCTCTGGACTGTTTCAATGGACTCGTGTCTGAAAAAGTGTTCGAGGACCTCAAGAACCGTTTCACCGGCGCCTCATTTGGCCTTATTCATTCAGCCAGATCCAAACTAGCAGTGTGTGCTTGAAGTGGACGCCTCGCGCGGCGCTCTCACAGTGTTCCTCGGAGGATGGTAAGCTCCACCCATGTGCCTTTTTTCTTTCACCATCTCTGTCCTGCAGAAATACATGTTGATGTGGGAAATCAGGAGGTCTTGGCAGTGAAGTGGGCTTTGGAAGAGTGGCAGCATTGGCTGACATGATCTAAGCAGCCTTTCTTCATCTGGACTAGTCTAATGACCTGGCATACATCCAGTCAGCAAAACCACTCAACGCTCATCAGGAACGTGGGCTTTCATGTTCACCTTTATGTTCACCTACTGGCCTGGCACAAGGACCACCAAGCCCGATGCTCTGTCCCGTCACTACGGGAAGGAAAGTGGGCCCAGATCAACTCCTCATACCATTGTTCCATCAAAATACTCCTGTTAAATACTACTACAAAATACTCCAATCAGCTCAATGCTGGTCTGCTGTGCCCTCTACCAGTTCCTTGTCATCCCTGGTCAGATTTGACTTTGTCTCTGGGTTGCCTGTCTCAGGTGATGACACTCAGAACATTTTTTATTTCGAACAGTAGTTGACTGAGTCAGTAAATTCGCCCATTTCCTGCCCCTGTCAAAACTGTCCTCTGCCAATGAGATGGCCAATCTGTTGGTGAGGGAGTCTCCTGAGTCCACAGCCTCCCCATTGTCATTGTTTCTGATTCATCCCAGCTGAGAGCCACTGGTCGATACCAGCGACAAGCTAACCGTCATCCAACCCCAGCTACTAACTACACCCCAGGAGATCAAGTGTCGCTCTCAACTTAGGATCTGCCCTTAAGGACTGACTCAAGGAAACTGTCACCTTGATTCATTGGACCATTGCTCTTGGAAATGTCATTAACCCAACAGTAGTCTGTCTGATTCTACCCTGTACCCTCCGAATCCACCCATCTTTCCATGTGTCCCACTTGAAACCCATCTCCACTAGTGTGTTTATTCTGCTGACTCTCCACCACTGCTTCCTCGCATGACTGACAACCACCGCACCTGCCTGGTCTGTCATCTCTTGGACCCTCGCCACCGCAGCCTGCCGTGGATTGGGAGGGATATGGTCTGGAGGAGAGGTGTTGGATAAACACCTTTGGCTGTAGCCTGCGCCAACAGCCAGCCGCTGTCGGATCGTTGTGCCATACACATTTTGTCTATGTACCAAACGACTGTGTTTTGCTGCCAGTTAGTTAGTTGCCTGCCTGCCAGTAACCATATGCCTGTTCTCTGTCCTCTGGATTACCTGGCCACCGTTCCACCACCTGTCCTGTCCACCACCACCAATAGAGTACGCCGGCACGCATTTGACCTACGATATGAATTTCTAATGAATGTTAGCGAAGGCACCCTGCATTGTCATTAAACAAAATAACGTGTGCAATTTCCCTGCAGTCTAGCACCTCCTACTGTCGTACCATAACCGGGATAATTTGAATGTATGCTGTGATATTATTTTTTGGCAATAGCATCCAGCCCTAGATACAAGCTTACCTTTTTCAGATCCGTGCGTAGACTGTGCCCAGGACATTAATACAAATATATAGCAAGATAAAACTCAGTAATCACAAAGCATGTATATGTTTAATGTACTCCTCTGACGGCAAACTGTGCAGTTAATTGAATTTGTTTTTCCATATTTTGAGGCAATTAAATTGAAACTCACTGTTCTCAATTTGTTCTCTGTAGTAAATAAGACGTGGAGTGGCAGTTTCCCCTTGTTACATGTAGTTAAATGGTAAATTAAGGGTATGCTGTTCCCTATTGTAACATTTAGTTAAATGGTATGTGCAGGACATGCGGTTGTAATCTAAAGGACAGTTCCCCTCTTACATTTACTTTCAGTGTCGATACAATATATATGCAAATACAATCTGATTTGGGCTTTAACTTTGGGACATTTTTGTTTCCAGAAACATTTTTAACCAGATTTATATTTGCTTTGCATGAAAAAGTATCAAACATGAAATAAAAGATAGCTAGTTTATTTACTTCTCAGGAACAAGATTGTAACAAGACAGTGTGTGAGTGTACACATTCTGAATAATTTTCCAATGCCATCACAAGCCAACTCTTCAGCTGTTAATGCTCTGTAAATGCTTTGAGGAAAGAACCGGACTATAAAATTACATTGGAACTAGGCAGGAGCCAGCATTTAGCTGTAAAGGACCTGGCTATGTGATGATGGAAAAGTACCAAAATAACAGTTTAACTAGCAGAAGCAACTGTAAAACAGTTAGAATGTTACGGTTAGAAAGAACGGTAAAAATGTTCCGAGTTCAAATTACACAACGAAATTCCAAGTACATTCCCTTTACCTATTAAGACAGTGGTAATATAAAAACCTCTGAATGTAATATCAACCACCGTTATCAATTTCACCTGGGATCTTTGCATACACAAAACGCTATTGACATCCAACAGAGTAAAGAAAAACGTAATGTTAAGAGATATTATTTAATTAACGCACAAAGAACACAGTTCAACAGCATCAACAACATCTAATGATAGAAAAGATAAGAGAGATGGAATTCACACTGATCTGCTTTCACATACAGTTTATGATCCAGGAGGCATTAGAGATTGGAAAGACAAGCTAAACGTTAAAAACAAGAACAAAAAGCATGTAAGCATGCTGGACATCAACATTAACCAGGGCTGGGCAAATGGCTTGGCCTTGGTGAGCCGAAAGACATGACTTCATATTCAGAGCGACCTAGGGGTGTGTTGAGTGTGTCTTCCACTCATCACCCTCACAGACACCCTCAGACACCCTCACAGATCACCATGGAGGGGGAACAAAGGCTGAACCAAAAAGGGGTAGCAGGTACTTTGATGGCGTAGCCTGATGTCTGCTGTGGTGTTGCACCTAATGGTGGTTATGTCACTCATGTGTTGTATGCTTGGTCTTATCTGAGCTGGCCTTCTATGTGTGTTTACCTTGGATGATGGCACAAGGGATAGTAACATCTTATCCTGTGTATTAATGAATGGTTCCAGGTAGAAAAGAAGCCGGAACCCACCGGAGAGCGTGACGGACGAACGATACCGGCGAGTGAGGGAGTACTCCTCCATAGACTCACACTCCTGTCAAGAGAGATTAAAAGCTGATTTCTTGGAAGAGCTCCAACCGGGAAGAGGTTTATGGCACAATCATGGGCTCACCATAATACTGCACATGCAAGGGCTTTCATCAGTGGGCCTGTGGAGTGTGTGATGGCTGGTTTAAGCAACCTCACCTGGCCCGAGTTAGATTGATATGACTCTGGGGCTGGGTGAGGCTGCACAGATGCGGTGCATTGGCCAATCAATGCACACAGGTTAAACCAGTCATCGGCCCACACACACTCGGGGAAATCTCTGACATGACAGCATAGAACGCCTGCTCTGCATGTTACAAACTTCTAAACTCTGCAGAGTTTGGAAGTCCCACCTCTGCAGAAGACCACCTCTGTAGATCTCAGGACCCTTCTTTCCAGGACCTCGTGTAGGTCCTGGAAATCTTCCTACAGTTCTGCTCTATGAATTTCCCGTCTATGAATTTCCCCAGCCATTTCAGATTCCTTGGGTAATCTGTTGAAATAGCACCAAATTCTCAAAAATGGTTGTACATGCTGTTCCCTTAGAGCATTTAATTGTCTGATATCCAATTATCTTCAGGTACATGTCCTGACTATTCTATGTCCATCCATAAAGTTGTTTTCTGGTGTCCACTTGGCTCTGCTGCATAGGTGACTGTTCCTGTCTTTCAAATGGAAACATGTATTTGACTATGGTCAGATAAGAGTGTTAGGGTGCTGACACTGATCTCATCTACAAGAGTAGAGAAGCTGTTTTCATTATAATTAGGGGATTCGGATGGGGATGGGGAATATATGCTGCACACATAATTATTTCTTTGCTTGTGGCAGGGGTGGGCGAAATTACGTCGTATGAAATTATATCGACATGAACATACACAAAACGTCACCTTGCTAATCAAGTATGCCACGATAGTGTCACGTACTTATGCTAATACATAATACAGTAATAATCATGAAGTTGAATGGGACTGTGCATATATGATGCAATTTCCATTTTGCAAAAAAAGCGACATTAATTTTACAAGGTCGACTCCAGCCTGTGAATAAATCAGTTTAACGAAGCACAATATTTTATCTTGTTATCTTTTTCATAGTCACCACACATATGCCCTTGTCAGTTGTGTTGGAGAAAGGCTCTGAATCCAGAGGAGAACATTCAAAATGTGGCTAAACTTTGTGGTTCACATTGGTGTCTACTTTTTGCAAATCAAAAAATAGAAATTGATTATTGTTCATGTAGAACTGTTGACACAGATTAATTTCCTTTTGCTAAATGTTTTGCTATGTTTTCTACTTTCATTGTTATTCATTGTTGTCTCTTTTTCGTATAATACAGGTTAATGTTTGGGAGCCTAAGATGTCTGTTTGCTACTTTCATTTACAAAAGACCAGTATAATTTCTTTAGGTAAGCTGATCCATGTGACTTGTACATCAAAATATTTTCATTTATGAAAGTTGAAAAATAGCATCTGTATGTATTGCTGCATTCTTCACTACCTGGGCATAACTCAGTGGGAAGGGCTGGAGCTCCTCTCACAGGGGTGTGGCCATTAAGGTCAGCAGTGGGTCTGGTCTGGCCTGAGGGGGGGTTAGAGGTAAATTGATGGTGGCTTCCTTTGTAAAGAGCGGGGCCTGGTGTATGATGTGGGTGATGCTGGTCCAGGGAGGTGCTCTGGTCTCCATGGGGGGGGTTGTCTGGGTGAGGATGCTCTGGTTTACATTGGGGTGGTCTGGGCCTCAGGGCACACTTTCTGGACATGCTGGTGTTGGAAGTCCTTCCTCTGTAGCAAGGTTGACCGCTCTGCTGTTTGGATTAGGATGACTGTGTTTGGCTTCTCCCTCTGCTGTGGGGGTCTACGGGTACGAGGCGCGGCGTTGGGTCTGTTGGTTTGGGGTGATGCTTGAGGTGGTGTTGATCTGTAGGTTGGAGGTGGAGCTAGGGGTGGTGTTGATCTGTGGGCTGGAGGTGGAGCTAGGGGTGGTCTTGATCTGTGGGCTGGAGGTGGAGCTCGGGGTGGTCTTGATCTGTGGGCTGCAGGTGGAGCTAGGGGTGGTGTTGATCTGTGTCTGTCTCTGAGCTGTTTCAGCGTGGTCAGCTCTGTGCTGGTGGTAGAGCTGTCCTGCTGTACTGTGATGTCCAGTGTTGGCTTATAATTGATCAGCTCTCTCAGTTGCTCTAGTCAAAAACTCTCTCTAACTCAGTGAATTTCACCTTCATGTCAGTGAAATACAACAGCACTCATTCCACAGGTGGTTGATCTGTAATGGGTCTGCTTGGAGCGGGGGTGCTGTCTCTATCTGTCAGTGTGGGGGTTGTGTCTGTGTTTTTAGGATATGCGGGGGCTTTCGCCATGGATGAGGAGAATGTCCTGCACTAATTGCCTGATGTTTCCCTGCGCCACGAGAATCCAATTTCAGGGTCATGATAGCTCTAACTCTGATTCTGAGTTTCCAGCCATTACTGATTCCCTCTTTCATTACAGAGGGGTAGTGGTCACTCATACCACATTGATAGGGTAGTGGCTGATTTGTGAGGAAGATCAGGTTGCTGACTAGTTACACTCTTGTAAAAAATCTGGAACGAGGGTTTTTGGTCTTTCGTCAGGAGTTTCTGTTTGAACACTTCCTGGCATTGTCATGTCTCACCCCTGGTAGGTAGGGAACAGGAACAGCCTCTGTATAAGGTGTGGGTGAAGCATTGGGGCTCTGCTGCTGCTGCACTGCTGCTCCATAGCAACTGTTGCTATGGACTTTAGTTGGCAGTTACTGTAGCTGTTAGCTTGACGTCTGAGTAGCTTTAGCTTGTTAGAATGACTTTTATGTTTGTAAAAAATAGCTAGAGTGGCTCGAGGCATGATAGTGATATTCAACATGATAAACTTTATGATGTTATGTAATTGAACACCTTTGCCATACAAGTGCGTTCTTTGTTACGATTATTTTCTCTTTCAGTAACCATGTGCTGCACAGTGAAGCTTCATTTCACTTTCAAACTCTTCGAGCAGTACAGCTGTTTTTTTTCTTGGGCGAGAAAGTTTCAGTGTATTGACGTGCTAACCTCCCTTCACCTGTCTTCGTACATTTGCATGAGGCTCTCTACTCTTTCACTGGCCATCATCCATCGAATGTGGCTGAAAGAGGCCTTCAGAACGTTCTCATTCTGGGATTGCCTTCTTATGAGCCCCACAATCAGTTTGAATCTTGCTTCCTGAGTATCTCCGAATTCAGACCATCGTATCTAATAAGCTGTCTATCTCCTCTCCGAGTCAACAGATAGCTATTCTCCCTCTTTCTGCCTGGCTGTACTTCTTCTCATTTCTATCCAACGCAATGGCAGGGGCCCTGCTTAGTCTGTAGGCAGCTGAGGGAAGGCAGACAGGGCGGTCGAAGAGAGGCTGTGTGTGCTGGTGGTGGTGGTGGTGGTAGGGGGAATTATATTGACAAACTGTCTGAGCCTTTGGGGGTGTTTGTGAATGGAAGCAAGTTCTATTCTGAAAGGTGTCATTACCCAGCCCACAATCCTGCGAAGTTGGGGATCAGCGAAGGGGGAAGAGGTCAGGACCGAAGCAAACGGGCCACTAGAGAATAGATGTTTGCGCGCCAATTACTGGAAACCCTCCGCGCCAAGTGACCACAGGCACGCTTCACTTCAGCCGACCCCTGGACACAGGCAGACCTCTTTAGCCCTTTCCTATCCATCTTTTAACAGGTTCCTTTATCCCGGGCCTCCTTATCTGGACCCCTTGATCTCTGCTCTGGCTCTTTTTGCGTCTCGCCGGAAATGGAGAGCACAACACAGCTGAGCGCATTTAGCGTCTCCCCTCGCTTCCTGCTTCTCACACTATTGTTGGAACCCGGCTCTCGTGGAAACGGGGGGGGGGGGGGGGGGGGGGTGACGCTGGGAGACAAGGTGACAGAAAAAGCATTGATGACGGCATGGGCAACTGTGAACAGAAACGTACGCGCACATCATACTGGTACAACATGTCACTTCCCCCAACGGGGTAGGTGTGGGGGGAGTGGGGGTGTTGTAACATCTTTTTGGAGTTACTGCCAAGCGACGATTCAAAGGCTACAAGTCATCGTGGCAGATACCCATACAATATAGATATGTTGTCAGGTAGAAGATGCGGCAGTCGTTCTGTTCCGCTCATTTCAGGTCACCTCGAGTAACCGTTGTTGGACTCCTGGGAGTATGCGAGCACACCTCTTTAAGTGTGCATCACAGAATGTGTGGTACGTTCTTTGCCCTACATAGATGCACCACAGGCTTCTCGGCACCACCCGACACGCGCCACACAAAACATTTTTAGTTTCCTTTTTGCAAATGATGATGGGTATCCTATACACTGCAGGGCACAGGTGATTCTTTGAGGATTTAGTTTAAATGTTCTCTGTCAAACTCTTGAAACGAAGCAAAGAGAAGAGAGTGTCACTGGAAGCGTGAATTATTCATGCCACATGCTGTGATTAGAATCAGCACTGAGGTCTTCAGAGTCCTTTGCTGGAAGTAGAAACTGAAGAATCTTTCTGCACAAGTTGCGCTGAAAGCCTTTTTGGATAAAGTAATTCCTGTCAACGCTTGTTCCTCCCTGACTTTTTTTTACGTTGTTGAAATTGCTGGAGTCCCTGGAGCTTTAAATTGACTCTGATTAAGTCATAACTGCAAAAGGGTGAGAATAGCTGGGCCCCTCGTTCTCTCCGCTGTGTAAAAGTGTGTCCAATCAACAATGTGGTCCAAGCTCTTGCTTCTCGGCTTCCATGGTTCGTCGAGTGTAATCTCCATAGCTATCACTTCCTCCCCTGGGTGAAAATACAGTAAGCGTCTCTACACTCGCTGCAGGAAAGATAAGGATCTAATTCATTTCTATGTCTGTGTCTGTGAGTGTTCACGTCTATGTATAAGCATGTTGGTAACATTCAATGCTCTCTCTTGCTCTCTCGCTCTCTCTTCCTCTCGCTCTCGCTCTCTCTCTCTCATCTTGCTATGTATGCCAAGCCTTCCTGGAGTATTCACCCCTGATCTGATCCATCGTCACACAGAGAGCCAAAGCCTCTAAACCCATTAAATCCTCCCCGATTGAATTTCACGAGGGCGACATTGCCTAGTAGGCCTTTTTTGCCAACATCGTGGGGGCTCCTGGCACTAAGCAGGTCCCAGATCCTCACAGACCTTTCTTGGGTATATATATTGTTTCCCCTGATCTTGCCAGGTGGAAGCTGCGGTACTGGGGACTTCTGTCCAACCCACGGCCGGACATATCACTTCATCCTCGGACACCATAACCCTTGCAGTATCTTGGCCGTGGATTACGTGTGTGTGTGTGTGTTCTGCCATCAGGCCCCTTTTGGGGTGGAATGAACTGGAACAGTTAATCAGCAGGCCAATTGGCTAGAATCCATGTTCTACACCTGCTGCCCTTGGCAGTAAGCTTTGAGACATAAAAGGGCAGTTTCACTCTGCTGTCAAGGACAGACTAAGAAACTAAGTAGCAAAATAAGATTGCTGGAATGGGTCATGAATACTGTTGAAAACAGGTTGAGGTTCTGCGAACATAACATCTATATTGCACGTTTATGTTTGGACTCTCTCTCTCTCTCTCTCTCACGCGCACGCTCAGATTTTTTGGCTCGATCGCACTTATTTTGTCAATCAAACGCAAACCGCCGAGACGTTCTCTGCGCTCGTGCTGAGCCAGTGAAACGTCTCGTGTTTTGACAGCAGTGGCTTCGACGGCACTGTACCGCATGTCCAGGTAGGCACAGCCTTTATCTGCCGTCCATCAGCCTTCCTCCTCAGACTGTTATTCCCCACCGGTTTGGCTTCAACTTAATAAAAATCCCCCTGCGCGTGCCATCCACCTTATGTCGGCATGCGGCGTAGTGCGGCGTGATGGTGCTGGAGACCGTCGAGGAAGGGCTGACGAGATAGAGCCGCTTCTTAGCTGCCAAACCCCAGGGGATGATCTGTTATCAAGCCAGTGCGCACAGCTCGGTCCCAGCGTGTTGATGTACTTATGGAGGTCCTAGTGGCGTACGGAAAATAACATTTAAAACCCCCCCACACCGGGACCCTTCGGTGTACCGTACGGTCATGAGCTCGCATACGTAGGCGTTGATGCACGCGTGGTAAGGGTTTTCATCAGGACGGGTGACAATTATTCAAACAGTGCTGATTCCCGCTTGTAGCCACCGCTTGTGTCTGGCTGTCTTAATGTGATCTTTTATGTTGGCATTTCCACTGGCATTCAAAATGCAGTCTTGCCGTGTGTGCAGAAAATCCTTCTGGAGGTCCTTAGAAAAGAGCAACTTTCCATTGGGCATGACAGCTAACCACTGGCTGTGACAGATTTTCTCAGACAAGCTGTTATTAGCCAGCCTTGACAATGACACATTGATTGATCGGTGATCACTAATCAGTATTGAATCAGTGTGTACATGTAAGGTTATTTGATCGGGTTGGTAATAATGAGTGGGACAGAACATGATGATCTGTGTCAGCCCTGAAAACAAGTTAAATATTATTATAATGATTATTTTTATTGCGGTGAACACCATTTTTGTTGTTTGACATTTGTTGGGATTCTGGGATTGGTTGGTTGGGATTCTGGACATCTAGTTTGAAACCTGAGTCCAATTTGCAATGTTATAGAGATGAAAATTGGCCCTGGCACTTAGCTAATTTGCAACATAACATCAAAAGCATATGCAACTATTCAAATCCATCTCTGTTAGAATATTTTAAATCACGTAATCTGTCTAATCAGATTTTGAAAATTGGGGAAATTGAAATTGAAGGGATGTCTAAACCAAGAGATGTCTATTGTGTTTTCAAAAAACATTCAAAAGATGCATTATATAGATTCAATGAAACAGTGAATGTGACTCACTATTACTCAAGTCTTTCATCACCAAACCAAGGGCAACAATGTGAAGCTGTTCATTTGCCGTTCCGCCTCACTCGAGCTTGACCTGCGCTGCCTTCATTCCTGCATCCTCCACTGCGACCACGGTTACCTGAGAACAGATGGGTAAAATATGATTCATACGGTGTCACTGCTGTGTTCCGGACCCAACAATGTGTTGCATGTGTCTGCCACCACCTGCTGTACCAGCAACCTCCTTGTGTTCACACAGTGGTTTAATTAGCACATGGCCCGCAGGTTGATGCTAGCTAACTGGCAGACGAGAATGCAGATTATAAAGTAAGCAGGAATAGCCAGGATATTGAACAACCAGAACAATGAGCCCTACCCCCAGAAACACAAACAGAAGGAAAAATAAACACCTGTTATTTTTCTTTAGATCAGCTTAACAAAATAATGCCCTCAAGAGTTGATCTGCTATTATTTTGTTAGGGAAAGTAGCAATAGTAATGCTTACATAAAGGGTTGAGTCTCTTGTGGAAGTCTTATTATGCATATTAAGCTTAGACGTCATTCAAGGCAATGGGGCTGTTCTGTATAGTTTACTTTTCCAAGTGAAAAGGTTAACCAAATAATTCCAACCCAAGAGAAATATCTCCAAGATGCTAACCTGAGCTGATTGTGACATTAATTATATTAAGCTGCATGTTGCAGAAATCAGATGAGATTATGTAGCTTGAATTGTGTTTAAAAAATATACGACATTCCACTCTAGCTATTCTTTGGGACCTGCCTTTGTTACCCACAATATCTCAAGAAATGCATTGTTGTGAAAAGAGCAATAAAAATTTAGGAACACTCTCCAAATGGGTCCCCAGTTTGTGTAAAAATTTAATGAGTTGGCTCTGAACCATATGGTCCCTGGGTGTCTTCCTCCTGCCTTATTAATTATTGCTATTCCTCATCTATGGTTACACCGCTTTAATGAACTATTCATAATCCCTAATGAGGTACAGGCATGCTGCTTTATCACCTTGGAGTGTGTGTATATATTTGATCTATTATGAGCATATTATCCTCAAATTAGTCAACGTGATGCCATGTGGCACAAACGATCAAAGACACACTGACACTGAGACAAAACATACAAACGGAAACTGTCAAACAAAGTGCCCACGAGGAGACTACGCACTCCCACTGTAAACTGTAATAAGAACAGCTCTGTAAACGCTTCCAATTTCTTATTGATTCCCCCAAGCGCAGAACCTGTCTTTTGTGCCGGTGTGTGTGCGCGTGTGCGTGTGTGCATGCGTGCGTCGTGAGGGCGTGCACCACAGTCCCTGCAGCACAGGTCTTGTGAAATCTCTTTTGCATGCCTGCCTGCCAAACGTATGAAAGACCAGAAAAGAATACAAATGCTGACTGCTGAAAACAACAAGGAGCCGTGCTTCTGTTTACTGCTAAATCCAGGAGAGAGAGAGAGAGAGAGAGAGAGAGAGAGAGAGAGAGAGAGAGAGGCAAATGGCTGTGTCTGCCTCAAGGGTAACATTGTGTTACTTCAGGATTTGTGAGCTCAAAATAATATTTTATTGTAACACATTTAGATGTATTCTAAATCCAAATTATTTAGAGTAAATTCAGATGTGTTCGAAATAAGACGTAGATGTATTCTAAATCTAAACGTCTTATTAGTTGGGTAGGAGTTGGAGCACATGAGTACAAATCCCTGAACAAGATACTCATATCATGATTCACGCAAATGTCTGCTAAACGAACACATTGTGAGTATAAAGATCCAAATCCATGAACTGAAACCATCACATCGAGAGAGGCGGCAAATCCTCCTCACGACCCATGTGCTGCAGTCTCCAACGTGGCCACGCAGGAAAGCACGTTTCTGCTTCCTTCAGTTGCGGTGGTTGGTCATGCTTGGCTCACGGGACTCGCCAACACATGCTAAACATACATGCAGAAGACATCTCTACACGGAGCGCTGTGACCACGCGCTTCACACAAACAGCCCCTCCTAGGAGGCATCTGTCGCGCGATAGGTCAGACAACATAACAACCTGCTCATGTTCCCTTTGAAGCCACCAGTAAAACATGCACCCAACGTGGAGCTTCTCCTTCAGTGTGTCTTCAGCACAGAGACATCTCAGACGTTTCACGTATATTTGACGTAACATTACATTTTACAACAAATGCTCTGGTCTCTCTCAGCTATACAAAGTTGTTTTCCAAAAAAAGCACAGAGTGCGTTTCCTTTACGTTTTCTGTTTGGTATTTCGCCAAGGGCAGATTATCCATAGAAGGCTGTTCCAAATTATTAAGACAACAACTAGGCCTTTAAAATATTTTCATATTTTGTATATATATATTATCTATCAGAAGAGATGCAAGCAGGTACAAAATGAATCGTTGATGTATGTATATATATATATACAGTATTTCAGAGGGTTTTGAGGGTTTGTTTGTCGGGATGTTTTGCGCTTTTCCACAATGACGCACTATTAGTGTTCACATTGGAGACACCAAAGTCTCACACTCCTGACAGTATGTATGTATGTGTGTATGTATGTATGTATGTACAGTATGTATGTATGTATGTATGTATGTATGTATGTATGTATGTATGTCTGTATGTATGTACAGTATGTATGTATGTGTGTATGTATGTATGTATGTATGTATGTATGTATGTATGTACAGTATGTATGTATGTATGTATGTATGTATGTATGTATGTATGTATGTATGTATGTATGTATGTATGTATGTATGTATGTATGTATGTATGTATGTATGTATGTATGTATGTATGTACTGTATGTATATATGTATGTATGTATGTATGTATGTATGTATGTATGTATGTATGTATGTATGTATGTATGTATGTATGTATGTATGTATATATGTATGTATGTATGTACAGTATGTTGTATGTATGTATGTATGTATGTATGCATGTATGTATGTATGTATGTATGTATGGCCAGTATGTTGTATGTATGTATGTATGTATGTATGCATGTATGTATGTATGTACGTATGTATGTACAGTATGTTGTATATATGTATGTATGTATGTATGTATGTATGTATGTATGTATGTATGTATGTATGCATGTCTGTATGTATGTATGTATGTATGTATGTATGTATGTACAGTATGT
>OMKQ01078105.1:2508-13204 GCA_900302335.1 Phycis phycis | reverse complement strand
GAGCCCGTAGCGCCGTCCCGGTGGTCGCGGGGCTGAGCCCGTAGTGGAGGCAGGAGACGCGGGGCTGAGCCCGTAGTGGAGGCAGGAGACGCGGGGCTGAGCCCGTAGTGGAGGCAGGAGACGCGGGGCTGAGCCCGTAGTGGAGGCAGGAGACGCGGGGCTGAGCCCGTAGTGGAGGCAGGAGACGCGGGGCTGAGCCCATAGTGGAGGCAGGAGACGCGGGGCGACATCTTGAGGCTTTCTGGGCCGGGAGGAGGCTGAGGTGAACATGGACACCATGAGGCGAGTGTTGGCCGACATCGGTGATTAAAAGGAGCGAGCGGGCGATGACTGAGTGCACCCCTGGATGAAGGGGAGAGCAGGGAGGGGTGCAGCGACCCCAGGAGACTGAGGGAGTCAGCGGCAGAAGCGGGGAAAGAAAAGATCTGGAAAGGTTTCTGAAAATTGCATTGATTGCAGTTAATTAACTTCGCTTTACTTTAATGTTTGTAGTACTAAAATCATAGGCTTTAGGTCTTACGAGACCAAAAACACGAACTAATTACATTTTCTGTATATTAAAAAGTCATTGAGCGGTTGGAGTAACAAAGCTTGACATTCAAGGTCTTGTCATTGAGGAAGGACCTGAGAGGGATACTTTGACAACTGGGAGAGTGAGGAAAAAGAAGGAACTGAGGGATAGAGACTGAAGAACATAGAGAGAGAACCAGCGAGTCTGGAAGAAATAGACAAAGATGAGATATGAGAAATATATATATATATAGAGAGAGAGAGAGAGATGAAGAGATGAGGGAATAGAGAGAGACATGCTATCAGTAGCAACATGGCTGGCGGAGGATGCTCTCATTTCATTGTTTTCACTGCAGTAAATCAGGCATGAAGCGCTGTCAAGCCAACCCTAAACAGTGGGTGTGTGTGAGATCAGCCTCTTGCACTATAGGCCTATGATATGCAACATATAAACCATAACCTATATATGCTGTATATTACTGTATACTATATATACATGTATATATAAATTGGCCTTTGTGAATGTTTAGGTTTCTCTGAGCATTCGGTCAGAGTGGCTAGTCACTAGGCTTGGGGGTCCAAGTGTGGCTGTGTGTGAGTCAGTGTCTGGCTAATCCTGGCTAACATCACACCCCGCTAGCTGAGCTGCTGCCCCTCTGTACAGCTAACATAGCGCATGTGTTTATATTAATTATTATTATTATTCAACTGATATGTTTCTCAGGCATGGTTCCTTTTACTGTGTCATCTGAGTTTCCCAACTGGGATTAATAAAGTACTATTCTACCTCAACTTATTTTGTTATGACCATTGCTAACCATGTTTACGGTATGCTAAGGTGACAGCCTGAATACATTAGCCCACTAGGCTTGCACAGAAGCTAAACTGAGTAGCACTACTTTGTTAGTACAACTTTAGCTTCGTCAGTGGATACACATCAATAGTTTGACGGACGAGGAGACTTGGGATAACTCCAACCTGTCTAGTAGCTCCTGAAGCTCCAGGATCCCCAGGCTGTACAAGAGCTCTTCAAACCCTTCAAACATTCCTGTCTCTGGTTGATGTCCCCATAATGACAGGGCACCATGCTATATACCAAGCATGCCCTCTGTCCATATATGTCCATGTGTGTGTGTGTGTGTGTGTGTGTGCATGCATCTTGTATCAAGATTTAGCATGAACATGTTTTTATTTGTGCACCTGTGTGTGTGTGCGCGCGCGCACACACACACACAGACTGCCCAGCTGCTCGCCTGACTCATAGGAAATAACTACAGCAATATGAATGGGTGTGTGTGTGCGTGGATGCGTCTGCCTGTGTGAATGTTTTGCTGTGTGTGTGTGTGTGTGTTACGATATTCACTGCTAATCAGATGATGGCTGGGTAGAAGAAAGCCTTGATTTAATTTAAAGCCCCATCGGAGTCAGCCAATAAGACTGAGCCAATGGGGAGGAGCCAGTAGGGAGGAGCCTATATGACTGCAGGGATTGACTGAAGAACAGCAGAAATCAGAAACATGAGAACAACTCCGAAGACTACCACTTTTAAAATGCATACCACTCATATGACCCAGAATGTATTAATTAATGCTGCAGTATTGCTATTTTAAAAAGGCACGCATGCAGAGCAGTGTTCACAAGGACTGCTTGTCATCAAATGCCTTCATGGGAGCGGTGGGCGTGTTCGCACGTCATTGAACATAGCACATATAAATCGCGGGTCCATTAGGGGAACAGTCTTAAGGTGTGTGGCATTGTTCTGCTCCACCAGCACTCTGCGAGCAGAGGTCCAGAAGGCTTTATTTGGTGTGGTCTGTCACTGGTCTAATTACTGTGATGATCCCTCTCGTAGGAGAACAAAGAGCAGGGTCTGGCTCAGCGTTACATGTGTAGACACCAGACCCTCCAACTTGCTCAGAGAAACCCCCCCTCCTCCCCTCATGCTGAAGATCAGCAGGACCTGAACGTTATTTAGGTGGTGGGGTCGCTGACCTCTGTGATTCTTACTGTTATCCTGGACTCCTTGCCACAACTGCATGCGCTATTCGTCATTGAGTGAGTGTGATTGTCCTCTGCCTCGCTCGGGGTGAAAGTCGTGACAGTCTGTATGACAAACAGACATTCAATGCATACATACTAATCTCTGAAAGGTATATTCCACTAAATATGCATGATTAAGTCATTTCATTTTGCTGATGCTTTCATCCAAAACCACCAATGAACAAGGCTTAAAATAAGGGAAGCATGCACCTAAAGAAGTGAAGTAGTGGCTAAGCTCTGCAACTTGTGTAGTAAACCACTAACTTGCAACATTTCAGTAACACACCTTAATTTTCACAAGCTTGTATGGGGTTCTAAAAATTGCACCCAGCACTGGGAAGACTCCCAGGTGGTGCGTATTGTGTCACAGTTGTTAGCAGGGCTGTCCTCACCAGGCGTTCACTGAACAGCTCACCCACCCCATGACAAGGACGGTCACCCTTCCAGCGCACACTTCGTGGTGCGGTCGACAGCAGAACAGACTACAGCCACGGTGTTGTTTTTTCACCAGGCGTTGTTTATGTGATGTTTATTCTTATTCATAGGCCCGTCTCAAACTAGTTGAACATTGGTGCTGTGGATATCGGGGAAGTGCTTATCTTTTCACAAAAACAACAGAATCTTACGCAAAAGACCAACAGTTGCAGATCTCCCATAATCCCTTGTACAACTGGGTTGAGTCTTGATTGTGGGCGTGGCTTAGAGTTGTGATGTGTCAAACGTTTTTTTTTTTTCGCTGATACGAAATGAGACAATTTCTCCCCTGATCCTAATCCATTCTATTTGAATTATAAAAAATATAAATGCATATAAAAAAGGTAAACAACAGACTGGATATTATTGTTTCATGTGTTTTTTTTCTTTTAATTTCTCTCCATTAGGTGGCACTGCTGGGTCTGGACCTTGTCTCTGCCTTAGTGACCAGACTGCAGGACAGATTTAGGTCCCACGTGGGAACAGGTGAGACCCCCGTCATCTGTCATGCTTCCTCCGAGACACACACACAGACACACACACACACATGTGCGTGCACATGTGTGGGGTTATGAGGGTCAGATCGATGCACACACACACACACACAAGCAGCATCCTGTCGTGTTGTCTGACTCTCCACTGAGAGTCAGATCTGTAAACCTGGTTGAGCAAGACAATCTACTCCTACTTGCTCCTTCATAAAATTTGGGTTAGGTTTTTGATTTGATTGTCATAGAACTTAGTTCTATTTTTAAGTCATTGTCATTTTTGATGTGTTTTTTAGTATCACTGCTGCAAATTATTTGTTGATCAATACTATTATGTATATAGTGGGCGGGGCCAGGGATGTGTCTAAGTAATGGACCCCCAAGTCCATTACTTAGACACGATAGAAGACAAAATAGAAGCCCCCTTACCATAGTCCCTCCTCCACAGAGCAGAGTCAGCAGACGGCCATTAAAGGGGGAAAGGTTGCAGCACTGGGACTGGAAGCATGTAGCAATCCCTTACAACCCCCACACATCTCTCCTTCCTTGCATTGGCACCCACAGAAACTACACCTGGACCCCTCCCACTGAACTGCTCAGTGCACCCATGTCAGGAGGGTTGTCTCTTGCAGTCTTGAGACCCCCATCAACACGATCAGCCTGTACCCATACATGCCCTCCTGAGACCCAGCCCGTTGACTTATGTCCTCTATACTTGACATTTTGTTCACATGCGCCTCCTTTTACTCTTTTGAACTACTCTATCGCTCTATAACCCGTTCTCCTTGGTTCCCAGGGGGTTATTACTGGTGTCGATGATGTAGACCATGCACACGATATTATTAGCCTGTAGATACTAAGCACGTTCTTCCTGTGTAAACACGTGTTTCTTCTTTTTGCTCTGGTTTCCTCCCACCTTATACTTAATGTGTTAGGATACTGCTTGGTTACTTTGCATCTTAGGCTACATAGCATGCTAGGTTTCTTATGGTTGTGTGGTACTTAGCGTGCTAGGGTAATTAGTAGTCGCGGGGCACTTAGCATGCAAGGTTATTTAACATTGTAGGGTACTTAGCATGGTAGGGTACTTGGCAGGCTTGGTTGTGGTAGTTGGCATTTTTGCATCCTGCTGAAAAGGAAAACCTAACCTGGGTACATACAAAAGCCACATGAATAGAAATGAATGAAGAACAAGTCTTACTCTGCAGTCTGCCGGACTGCAGATAGCTCTAACACAGCCACAGATCGGATGTCGCAGTTAGTGGCTCTGCATTATTTATTCACTCATAACATTGTTCCTGTCATGCCCTGTAGTCCTGCCCAGCCTCATCGATAGACTGGGGGATTCCAAAGACCAGGTTCGGGACCAGGACCAGACTCTGCTGCTCAAGATCATGGAGCAGGTTGCCAGCCCACAGGTAAACACACGCACGCACACACGCACGCACGCACGCACGCACGCACGCACGCACGCACGCACACACACACACACACACACACACACACACACACACACACACACACACACACACTTCTATGTTCGTCATTTGTTCTGGTGCTTTTATACAAAGCAGTTTACAAAGGCTGAAACCAATCAAAGCAAATACATTTTTTGTGAAAACTAAATTGCTCCACACATGCTCAAATCGAATGACACATATACTGACACACGCACACACACACACACACTTTCACAAACACAAGTGTATCATCAACAGGCTTCACAGGGGCAGCTTTCATAGCAACAGATTTAATGAGCTACTGAGGACACACTGGTTATGTGCATAATGTTGTGCTCAGAAAGACTTTGACTAGAGTTTGACTATTCAGATGGCTGCCAGACTCAATGTTCTTCCACTGAAGAGGTTGAATGAAGTGGATTTGTTTGGAGCAGGAGTGTGAGACGGTGTGTGTCGTGACGCCAAACCAATCACAACAAATAGCTTGAGTGTTTGGAAGTGTACGCTCTTTGATGTGGATGAGGGATGGGGTGGAGGTTGCATGTTCATTGATATTTGCATTCTTAAGGAACATGTAGAGCATGCTGTTTATATGTGTTTAATATGTTTCGGATCATTGAAGATACCATTATTAGTTTGTGTAACAAAATAACATCTGCTTTTGTGTGTGTGTGTGTGTGTGTGTGTGTGTGTGTGTGTGTGTGTGTGTGTGTGTGCGTGCGCGTGTGTGCGTGCGTGCGTGCGTGTGTGTTTGCGCGTGGCTCTGCAGTACATATGGGACAGGATGCTGGGGGGTTTCAAACACAAGAACACCAGAACCAGAGAGGGGGTATGCCTCTGTCTCATCGCCACACTCAGCACGTACGTACCCCGCCTCCCCCATCCCGACCTGTCAATACTACCAACAAGTAAACACAAATGCACAGAGTCACCAACAACTAAACACAGATACACATGTTAACCAACAAGTAAACACAGATACACCTTAACCAACAAGTAAACACAGATACACATGTTAACCAACAAGTAAACACAGATACACATGTTAACCAACAAGTAAACACAGATACACATGTTAACCAACAAGTAAACACAGATACACATGTTAACCAACAAGTAAACACAGATACACATGTTAACCAACACGTAAACACAGATACACATGTTAACCAACACGTAAACACAGATACACATGTTAACCAACAAGTAAACACAGATACACATGTTAACCAACACGTAAACACAGATACACATGTTAACCAACAAGTAAACACAGATACACATGTTAACCAACAAGTAAACACAGATACACCTTAACCAACAAGTAAACACAGATACACATGTTAACCAACAAGTAAACACAGATACACCTTAACCAACAAGTAAACACAGATACACATGTTAACCAACATGTAAACACAAACTCACAGAACAAGCACAATGGGACGGTGAAAGCATGAAAGGAATAGATGACGAAAGGTCATTCAGAGACACATCGAACAGAAAAGTTCTCAATTATCTTTTACACTCTCAGCTGGTCCCCGCGAAGCAGCATGGGCAATTTCACCTTTAAGTGAGCGTCTATCGTTTCCTAGATACAACTGTGCACCAGGCAGCACACCTTAACATGGATGCCAAACTTCATTCAAGAACTAGGTGGCTCACGCAAAGCAGACGTTTCAGACACCTGGGCTCTGGATTGATTCCAGCTGTTGTACCGTCAACGCCTTGCCACCAACAATCTGATTCTGTCTTCCAGGTACGGAGCCCAGGGAATCACCCTCAGTAAAATCGTCCCCCACATATGTAACCTCTTGGGGGACCCCACCAGCCAGGTAGGCCTCCTGACCCTGCTGTTGTTTAAATGTACTGCAACTGTACGTGTTTACGATATGCTTTAAGAAAATGTGGATATTGTAACATATTTTAGGGGAATTTTACTGGAAATGAGGTAAAGCCACGACAATTGATACCTCACTGAAAGGGGTCTGGGCTAATAACAGGGCTAATAACTAGCCTTAATTAACAACGTGGAAATCATATGCAAGAACATTGGCTCCGTTCATTGAAACAGCAAGGTTAACAGAAAGGCTTCTAGACCAAATAACTAAACTTTACTATTCAAATAACAGAGTTATAGTAAGTTTGCTGTGTCATGAATCAGCCAATAGACCTGCAGCTCTCTCCCAGCTGCCCAGACACAAAGGAGCAGCACCTGGCAAGAGGGGCTTTTATGGACTCTAGAGCCACCTTGTGTCCGTTTTCAGAACTACACCCCAGAATTCTTACCAACAGTTCAATTAGATTTAGATTTAGATTTAGGGCATTTAGCAGACGCTTTTATCCAAAGCGACTTACAAAGAGTACATTTGTCATCAGAAGGCGAAACATTTCATTGCTGCTAATACAGTACAAAGTTACCAGAACAAGTTTCAAGCATTTCAAGTGCTAGATTAACCATTGCTAGTGAACAACATCTCTGACTAAGTGCCAAATTACAAAGAGCGGTCAAAGTGCTGAATTTACAAAGAGCGATCAAAGTGCAAAATACAAGGAGTAAAGATTAAAGTGCCAGGACATACAACAAATAAGAGCATGAGGATATTCTTGTTTGAAATACATGTAGCGGCGAGAACAAATTCCTAACCCCTCTGAGAAGGTCGAATGATCTTCAAATTTCTTCAAAGAGAGATGAAGAGACATAAAAGGTGTGTGTGTGTGTGTGTGTGTGTGTGTGTGTGTGTGTGGGGTGAGCAGGTTCGTGATGGAGCCATCAACAGTCTGGTGGAGATCTACAAACACGTGGGAGAAAGAGTCAGGATGGACCTCACTAAGAAGGGCCTGCCACAATCACGGTACAACCCCTACACTCCAGCCTGACCTGGACCGTATCCCTCTGTCCGACTGGCCCTCACTCTGAACGACCCCTGCTTTAAACCCTTAACCCTAGCCTTAACGCCGACTCACCCCGACCCTAAACCCTAACCTAACACTGTCTGACCCTTACCCTGAATCTTCAGGTAAACCCTACCATCAATCTTCACCTAAGCCCTATCCTTAACCGTACCTTTAACCCTAGCCAAACGCCAACCTAACATTCTTCTTAACCTAAACCCTACCCTGAATCTTAAGATAAACCTTATCCTGGATCTTATGCTAAGCCCTACCCTTAATCTTAACCTAAAACCCACCCTGAATCTTAAGCTAAACCGTACCCTGAATCTGAAACTAAACCCTACTTTGAATCTTAAGCTAAGCCCTACCCTGAATCTGATGCGAAGCCCAACCCTGCATTTCAACCGAAGCCCTACTCTAACACTCATTGACCCCTGCCCTACAGTATACCTTAAACCCTAACACTGACTGTACCTTACACTAAACCCTAAACTTTACTCTAAACCCTACCTAACACTGACTAATCCATTGCCTAAACCCTATCTTGTATATGCTGTGCGCACGCACACGCACACACACACACACACACACACACACACACACACACACACACACTGGTAGCGAGTGGCAGTCGGGAAAATCTGCTGGTGTCTCTCTGATCATGGAGGCTGAAGGTTTTTAGGGGACTTTTACTGCCACGTTGCCACAGGCCACCAATTTCACCAACTACAAAGTATTCTGGGACATTTGTACCAGCTTTCTGCCCGTTAGAGGAACCCTTTGGTTCTCATCCTCATTCACTCACTCATGCACGCACTGTCCCACAACTCTCACAACTCCCATAATGCTTTACTCTTACTATATTTTCACCAGGTGGGTGTCTGTACATCATCGAGAATAGCATATACATCATGGTACATAAAACACTTCAGGAGAATGAATACATCACAGATCATAGGACATACGTCACACACCAATGGAGTAAAAAGTAGCTAAAGAAAGACAGAACCTGTCCAGATCCCTGAACCTGGGACGAAGGGACTGGAGTCAGTCCCTCATGTACACACGCTGACCTTTAGGCATCCTTGAGCAAGATGCCCTCACCCTACCTGCTCCTTAACAACTAATCCACTGTGTCCCATTGGATGAAAGCAGAAGTAAATACTCGCATATCTGTGTGGTTCGACGAACTCGAACAAAAACAATAATGTAGGAATGTAACTTGTGAAGTTTGGGAGGCGGAAGTGGATTAAAAACCCTCTTATCCTCTCGGTCTTTAAACCAAGTGAGCACAATAATCCTTATTTTCCGGAGCAGCGACGCATCATGTGACCAACTGTGTGGGAGCGAGATGCTCTCCCAGTCAGTCTCCAGTATAAATAACCCAGGAGGCCACGTGGACCAATAACTGCAGAGTATCAAGTGTGTATAAATAACCCAGGAGGCCACATGGACCAGTACCTGTAGAGTATCAACTGTCACTGTGGTCAGTACAGGGGGCCAGGTGGCACCAGTTAGACCCAATCAATGCATCGGCAATTCGGCGACTTGTTCTTTGGAGCCCTTGCGTTTTCAATAGTTAGTCTGACCGATGTGTGAGTCTAGATGAGGATTAGACCGAGGAAAATCAGAAATCCTTCAACTTGAAAAAGTGAAACAAACTAAGGCGTAAGTAGGGCTAAAGTTGGCTTTCTTTATCCGAGGAGATGGCTGGCGTTCTGCTGGCTGCTGGGGTTGATGAGGCTTAGGCTAGATCAAAGCCTCACTGTTTTAATTCTCCTGTTATCTCAGTAATAGCCCTCAAGCTAGCGTGCATGTGTGAGCTAGCTCGCTATTAGCAGATGGTTAGCATGGGATGAGGCATGAGAAGACACATCTCGAGAGTTGTGTAACAAAATAATGTTTTTTAGAATACATTATTTTAATCCATTTGCTGACTTTGTTCATACACTTGTGTGTATGAACAAAGTGTGTGTGTGTCCACATTTCCCTTTTTAGGAAATATTAAACTTTCATCCATCCATCCATCCATATAAAAGAAAATGTTCTTAATTTAAGACACACACACACAAACACACACACACTCACCCACACACACACACACACACACTTGTCTTATGTAAGCTCATGCAAGTTAAAACCTGTGTTGACCTGTGTTGACTGCCATATCGGCACTATAAAGTCAAAATCATCTCCATATTTCCAAGATCAGCAGTATAGATAGATATGATATACGACATGAAGTCATATGACAGGTGATTGAACATTCATGCATATTCGCATTATGATTAGCGTTCAACGTTGTCACTGCTGACTTCGCAGCAACAACGCTGTCGTACTTTCTCGCTCTCATATAAACTAGACACATTCGTTATGCGCCGCTTGTTTTTGCTGGAGGGTGATATACCGCAACAACAGACATGGCATCTCATGCAAAACATGTCATCAAAGAGCCATATTGGGTTTGGTTACACAACTGCCTCCACCACCTCACCATAGAGTCCTTCAGTTGAGCTGCACCACCCAACCCCGAGGTCTTGCGCTGCACCCTGTCCTCCCTCCGTCCGATACAGACGTTGATGGTAACTGTTGTGAACAATGTCACACCACCACTGCTCCCATCCCTCACTGCCATGATGAAGCAGTTTGCTCGTCACTGGTTCTCAACCAATGTCTCTCTCTCTCTCTCTCTCTCTATCTGTCTGTCTCGCTCTCTCTCTCTCTCTCTCTCTCTCTCTCTCTCTCTCTCTCTCTCTCTCTCTCTCTCTGTTCCGCAGGTTGAATGTAATCTTCAGTAAATTTGATGAAGTCCAAAGATCTGGCAACATG
>OMKQ01078093.1:0-15316 GCA_900302335.1 Phycis phycis | reverse complement strand
CATGTTATTTGATCATTGGTATGTTTGAAGGACAAAATTTGAATACACCTTGACATGGTAATGTAAACCTATTTGATGTACCTCCACTGGTGGTTCACGGCATTGGAAATGTTCAGGGGCCCTTTGATAGCATGTGTTGCTGCCCTAACGAGGCTGGCGGTCTCTTTGTCTCTACAGGAAGCTGGAGATCCAGCTCCCTCGCTTCCTGTTGGAGTATTCCACCTCTCTGCAGGACGTCCTGATGCAGATGGGTGTCAAGGATGTCTTCCAGGATGCATCAGACCTGTCTGCCGGGCCAACAGAGGGGGTGCAACTAACTCAGGTCAGTTTACCTCACCTCAACTAGACCACTTCAGTTGAACTTATTTGAACTTACCCAGGTTGGTTTAACTCACTTTAACAAACCAAGGTCGGTTTAATTAATTTTAACTAACCAAGGTCAAATTTAACCCTCCTTTAAAATGCCTAGCTGATGTAACTAGTGGCTTACTGGTGTACCTAGTGGCTTACTGGGGTAACTAGTGTCTAACTGGGGTAACTAGTGTCTAGCTTGTGTAACTAGTTTCTCACTGGGGTAAGTAGTATCTAACCGAGATGATTAGTGTCGAACTGGGGTAACTAGTGTCTAACTGGTGTAGCTAGTGAGGGTAACCATCTGGTGTTACTAGTTGGCGAGGTAACCACAGATGTTAAATATTCTGGTGTTTTTGCTCTAGGTTTACCACAAGGCAGCCATCACAGTGGACGAGAGCGGCCCTGGAAGCGGGGGCAACTCAGGGGAGAACTTTTACAGTCCTCCACCCCGGCTCACCATCAACAGACCCTTCCTTTTCATCATCTATCACCAGAAGACGAGCAGCATCCTCCACATGGGCCGTGTGATGGACCCAAGCAGCACAGAGACACCCACTGACTAATACCTAACCCTAACCCCAGTGAAACTCAACCCCAACTGTTTAACCATAACTCCAGGCACATAGAGGAACCCACCTTCCAATCTCAACTACCTAACCCAAACACGAGAGAAACTCTGTATATTTATATGCACACAGATAAACCGATCGTAATCTGGATCTTAAGGCAAACATGTAAACACCTTAGGTCGGTTAGAAGAATCAATTTATTCATAAAAATAATGCGACCAACTAAAATAATCGACCAGACTACATATTCTATACAACATGTTATTGTTTAGAGCAGTGGTTCTCAACTGGTCTGGCCTCGGGACCCACCATCACCCCTTAATGACAAGCCGCGACCCAAATCAAGGAAAATGTTCAACTTCTCAAATTTATTTAACATAACATAATACTTCAGTAACTGTACTATTAAACTATTCAGTCACTTATTCAGGCAAATAAAAAATAGACGGCACTCCGCTGCATAAAAAATCCTCTTCAAAATAAAAGCACAGGATTTTCTTCTACATTTTTTTTGCCCGGACAAAGGCCCGCGACCCACTAGTCGAGAACCACTGGTTTACACCCTTAACATTCTATTAACCACCTGAATAGTTAGTATGGGGATGGTTTGTGCGAGCCACAGCTGAGCTTGCACAATAAACAATCAAATGGTGTGGCTGCTTTCTACACCAATCAGGTGATGGTATTGTAATAATAATAACAATATTAGTAGAGCTTATTGTAATGCTACATAAGAAAACAACGTCTTCTGCAAAGCATGTTCAGTTAATAAGTTAAACTAATTAAAAGTGAAATCTGCCCATCCCTGCTGATGTCTCAGTGTTTATTGGAGGGTGGTTATGGGAGGACACTTCACCATCTGTTCATGGAAACCCCTCAATGATCTCCACTGTCAACAAACACACACACACACACACACAGACACACATGCACACATGCACACCACATGTTGACAGGCAATACAATTGCAACAATATCAAAGAAACACTTTGACCAGTTAAAACAAATCATTAGCATTTTATTGAAGTCCTTCTATAGCTAAGCCATTTAAAACGGACCCAGTAACCAGTACTTATTACTGCCAGGCAGCAGTGGAGCATGATCAGGCCTGTATTTCAATCCTTGCAAACAAGGTCAGCCAGATGAGACCCCTCCCCCTTAATAACTACATACTGCATATATCTAATAAAATATGACATGTCCAGTCTACAGCACCCATAGACTCCTGACAGAGGTGTCTGAGAGACAGCTGGGAAAACCTTTCTGATCCCTAGAGGGATTTTTTTATAACGTGTTCTGAAAGGTAGGTCTCTAGTTTGCATTGCTGGTCTTCATTGCTGATTTCCTAACCATTGTTTTTTCTCGTATAGTATAATTAATTTATAATAAATTATTTTAAATTTTGTCCTGTATAAAATGTCTTCATAAAGTGATCTTACCTTATCGTAAATGTCAAAGCTTATATGATATTTTTTTCAAAGCCCTACAAAATGTAGCTAACATATATCCTATAGCGATGTATCTATTAATACCATCAACCACAAGCTGTGCATTGGTGATTCACTATGTAACACTATGGAACACTATGTACTGTAGTGTGTACAAACAGCAATGTGTTTTGCTTTTGCATGTTGAATTGAAAGAATCTAAGGCCTTCAGCCAGGACAGCAGAGGTCATTGAGTCTTTGCTTTCAGATGATCATAAGGTGGGGTGTGTGCAGTCAACATTTCAAACGGTTCAATTTCAGATTGCTATAAATAAAGTTTTAAACCGAGGAACTGATAGTTTGTAACAATTGTTGATGTTTATCCACTAGCTATGCAGAGACAGGCCATCTTTGCTTTTATATGTTAAACTGTATTAATAGAAAACCTACGGTTGTCCAATTTGGGTGCCCAAACCTTCTAATGCCATGACTGACCTGTGGAGGTACTTTTGGCCCAGCTAGGACCCAAATATTTTGTGAATGTAGAATGACCAATACATTCTCCTTACCGTGTCAAAATGGTATTTACACGTAACTTGTCATGAGTAAAATCTTGTATATACACATCCTGTGCATTCTTAAAACCCATTTCTTCCCCGCCCCGACCGATCTGGCATGCGGTCATCACTATACTGTATAGCTGCGCCGTACTTCGCTGAGCCCATGATGGAGTTTGATGACTACAGCGCCTACAGTGACCTGTCTGATGATGAGCTCATGCAGTTAGCCATTGAACGAAGTCTCGCCGAGGAAAGACTTGAGAGCAGGCACAGGCCCCCACCTCCCGTCGCACCAAGGACACCAAGTCCAACCCCAAGTCCAAGCCCCTCTTTTAAACATGAGTATGATTTCCCTCCCTAACACACAACCCCTCTATGTGCCAGCCTGTTAATCTACCTACACTATCCCTAGCTAACTCCACTCCTAGCAAATATATCTCATGTTACACCTTACCCCTATCACACTATACAATGAAATAAACATGATTGACAGTAGAAGTTAAAAAAAAAAGCCCTGCTTATTTCACTCTTCAATTAAAAAGACAAGGTGAGGCACTAACCCATGTTATTACCGGAAGAATAACATAATAACAAATGACCAGTTCCTTGTCAACATGAGCCATCTTTACTTTACTTGTAGTGACTTCGCTGACATGCAGATTATGATCGAAAACGAAGATGAAGAAGCTTTGTTGGCTTTCGTGGAGGAGAACCCGGGATGCTCAACGATGACCAGTAAGGATGGCTGGACGGCTCTCCATGAAGCCGCTTACTTTGGCAGCCTGGGATGCCTCAAGATCCTGCTGGAAAGTGAGCACAGTGTGCTAACAAGCACCTCATGACCACTTTCAAGCCAATCCCTAGGAGCCTAGTTTTGTTGTTTTGCTCTTGGTCTGTTAATCAGAGGAATCCCAGTGGCAGGGTACAGGGTAGTGTAGTGGTTATAGAGTGTCATGACTCCCGACCGAAGGGTACTGGCTTCTAACCCAAATATGCGCGGTCTATCTGTAGTCACCTTTGAGGAAGATGGCTCCTAACCCCAACCTACTCATTGAGAACATATATCTGAAAGATTTTACTCAAAGGTCGATAATAACAACTAAGAGTGTCTGCTAAATGATAATAGAAAACTAGAATCCACACAGGGAGGAGTGTAAAGTGACTTGCATATAGTGTGACCTCTCTCTCTCTCTGTAGCGTTTCCTGACATGGTGAACACTCGTAGCGCCAGAAACCAGACCGCCCTCCTCCTGGCTGCGTTCAGAGGACATGTCTCCTGTTTGGAGTATCTCCTGGAGCACGGAGCCGACCCCAACATCTCGAATCTAGAACAAGAAAGTCCGCTGTTCAAGGGTAACACAATCTGCCTCTCTCCAGTACTACGTACTACCAGACGTAGTAGTAAGTAGTAGTACTACGTTGTACACAAATGTACAGGAAAGTACAAAGAAAGCACATGAAGTATATGTCTTCTCCCCCCTTTAAGGCAAACATCTGAGATACTACAAAGTGGTTCGATTAAGAAGGGCCATGCTATGTAATATAACTGTAGTTGATGGTGTGGCAAAACCAGAAAATTATACGTCTTGACAATGGACACAGTCAGAACAATTCAGTCAAATTCAGTAATCTGAATGTTGTCTTTCAGCATGTGAGTGGAAAAGCCAGCGCATGGTGGAGCGACTTCTGAGTTCTGGAGCTGCGATAAATAAGCCCAACGAACAGGGAGCGACACCGTTCCATGAAGCCATCAAAAACGACGACCTGAAGGTCTGTGAGTTACTGTTCCAGGCTGGAGCCAAGATTTCTACCACCAACATTTATGGGATTCAGCCTTTCTTCACTGCCGCACAGAGTGGATGTCCCAACGCCTTGAATTTCCTCCTGAAAAAAGGTTAGCTTTTGACGTATTTCTGTTATTTATAAAATACATTTGATCTAATCTTTCTTACTGATTTACTTTCTTTTACTTTTCTGGGGTAAGGTTGTATTGTGTATTGTGTATTGTGTATATGTGCAGGCAAGCGTATTCTCATGCAATACAGGGATACAGGGTACAACTGCTAGTCTACCGTGTCCGTTGTTTTGTCTCAGGTGTGAACATCAACACTCAGGTGCGAGATGGAGCCACTCCTCTGTACGAAGCCTGTAAGAACGGACACACCTCCGTAGTGGTTGCTCTGCTGTCACACAATGCAGATGTAAACCTGCCCACAAAGTCTGGCCTCCTGCCCCTCCACGCAGCCACGCAGAAGGCAAACAAACAGTAGGACTCATTTGTTTATCGGACATCACGGTCATCATCAATGGTTCCCGATGTTTTTTTTGGTGCTACAAAACCAGAAATGATGTAGGGAATGATTATGAAAAATGTCAGACACATTCTATGGGCATGTTCACACACAAAAGTGCTACAAGGACACACAGGCCCATAAAAATCTGACAGCCAACTGCATTAATGGTCAGATAAAATATGCATAGAATTGGAGCAAGAACTTTGTGCATCATGTGGAATAATTGTAGCCTAGCAAGGGCCAGCCCTGGCACGACAATTAAAAGACCTTGCAGGATAGACTGGTAGAACCAGGCTAGAATAATTTCTCAATAAAGCAAATATTTAGGCCTAAACCTTTCCCCATGATACACACAGGAGCAGAACCCCTGCTCTACACAGAACATCCTAATCCCAAGATCCGTTCTCGGCAGAACTAACCTGTTCTTTTATTTTGAAAGGATAGTATCCATGCTGCTTCCTCTGACCAGTAAGAGCAGTGTAAGGAGGTGTGGTATCAGTCCTCTCCACCTCGCTGCAGAGCGTGGCTTTGATGACATCCTGGAGTTGCTGATCCAAGATGGCTACGACGTCAACAGCCAGCTGTCGAAGGAGAACTGCCAGATGTACGAGGACCGCCGCAGCACCGCGCTCTACTTTGCCGTCTCCAACAACAACATGGAGGCTACCGAGATGCTCCTGGAGGCTGGAGCTGACCCAAACCTAGACTTCTTCAACCCTCTCCTGTTGGCCGTCAGAAAGGGGCACATTGAAATAGCGGAGCTGCTGTTGAAGTACGGTCGTGGAATCTCACAAATAAAAAACACACTTTTGTTCCTTATTAGATTTTTAAAAATACATAGAGGTAGCTACCCTACCTCTCTCTGATTGAAAGATGTCATGTTAGTAGTAGTAGTAGTTTCCTTGCATTCTTGCAGTGATATCACGGCGAAGGCCATGACCATTTGCAATACATATGAGGGGAAGTGGCCCTGACTGGCATCGAGCAGGGCCAATCCAAAACAGTCTCCATGATGGTCACTCCCCTCAACCGTTTGTAACACTGAACAACACTTAACAATAAGTGTACATTAATGAACCATTAATTAACATTAATGCAGTAATGAGCAAAAACTAACAACATGCAACGACATGACTAATTCGTGAGAATGGTCTGACGTTAGCATGGTCTAACGATGTTGACGATAACTAAGGCATTCTGCTAAAACCAGGGGGTTGACAGACAATTGCTTTGCCGATCGCAAGGCAAAGATAATAGTTTGTTTTCACCATCAGGCAGGGAGCTGACGTCAACGCCTGCATCTCCACACAACGACTGGGCTTCCCCTCAGTCGTGCTGCTGGGCATGGATTGTATCCCCTTGCTGAAGCTCCTGTTGGACCACGGCTGCTGCGCCCGCGACTGCTTCCACTGTGACTACGGCAGCAAGGCCCATCCAAACTTCTCACCGCTGTGGCAGAGACAGGAACTGCGATACAGCACGCCTTCCCCAACTCAACACTGCGTCCATGTCTGTCTGGCTTTCTGACTGGTGGTTTACTGGGTCTCATGGGTATGAGATAGAAAGAGAGAGGGCTAAAGAGAGAGATAGAGGGATAGTGGTTTATTGAAAATGTAATTGATGTTAGCGATAGAAAGACAGATAGATAGACACATAGCTAGATGCAGCCCCCTGACCTCTTAAAGTGTGTCCAGTCAGATTACAGATCACAGTTTGATAATCTAAAACGCCGATCCAAACGGTTTCTAAAGGGAATACTGTACATGTTGCTGTGGTTTTTTGAGTACAAAACCATTGCACTCCCATGGTTTGACTGGCTGTATTCTAAATGCCCAGCCTAGTGTCTAACACTTTGCAGATGAAGCATGAAGGAAGATAGGACGGATGACAGAGAAAGATAGATCGATCATTTGATGGATCGATAGATATGATAAAAACGTGCAGACAAATACATTCATTTACATTAACTCGGGTCCCACGCCAAAACTAAACCCAAACTGTGATTATTTTTTCAGTTTTGTGAGGCCATCTCTAATTATTCAAATACCCAACCTGGTCCCATCATCTCCCTGCTCCTGGATTACGTCGGCCACGTTAAATTGTGCTCTCGATTGCTGGAGATCCTCAACAATTGCACGGACGGGACGCAAATCAAACACAAGGCAGGTACGGGAATCCCCATTATACTCCGCAATAACCATTCACCTCGCCTCATTATTAACTAAGGTTTGAACCATTCCCTCTTTGAGAAGAATGCTGTGGATTCTTGTCCATAAGAAGCCGTTTAGGGTGGCTTAATTCAAGAACACCAACTGATAGACTTTGGATGTTATGGTTTGAACCCAGCACCTTTTTCCGCTGGGAGTCAAACAGCCTAACCACCAGACAACCCTGCCCAGTCATGTGATAATGAATGTGTATATATATATATATATATATATATACTACTGTTGAACGTAATGTTAATCGTTTGATGTAATCTGTTGCACTAGTGCCACCGCATCCCTTGATCCAGCTGTGCAGACTGAGGATCCGGGAGATTCTTGGGACCAGCCGGTTGAAAGCACTCAACGCTCTGCCGATACCAAATAGACTGCAACGCTTTCTCTGGTATGACGTTGAGTGCATTTCAGAGTAAAAGTCCTCAGGTGTGGAGTACCTTTCAGAGTAAAAGCCCAGAGAGACTCTTTTTGTTTAATTGAATTTGATGTTGAAGTTTCAGTATATATTGTTGAAATGTAGGAACTTGGAAATGTGCCTATTATTTACGTCATAATAAAGTAAATTCTACTAGGCCCAGCTTCCTGATTCCTAGAAGGAATCAGGGCACTCTGTTGAGTTGTTTTTTGCTACTTCAATTTTGATTGTATGCTTTGATTTTTCCCAGCCTCTCTTGCATGTCGCTTTGAATAAAAATATTTGCCATGTAATTCCAGCTTTGTAGTATGCAACACCACTTATCATATGCACTCATTAAGAGACTAGACAGGGAGATTTTGCCAACGGAAGGGTGTGATATTCCAGTATGATCCACTGGGAGACAGGTTAGATTCATGCCATCTGGGATAGTAACGAAAAACAGGTAACGTAATCAGGTAATGTGATATATATAGGTCAAATATCATGTAATCAGGTGACGTGATGTAAAGGTCAAAGGTCATGTGATCAGGTAACGGGATATGAAGGTGATTGAGGTCAACACTCGGTGCAACTCTGGGAGCAGAAGGAGAGGGAGGGGCCACTTGGCGCAAGATCTCCAAAAATACACACTGAATTCTGACTTCTAAACACAGACACACTGCAGACACCAACACAGACACGCACCGGCAGACAGGAAGACACTACCAAAAGACAGATGACATACACTAGCAGACAGACAGATACTACCAAAAGACAGACGACACACACTAGCAGACAGACAGACAGACACTAATAAGAGCAGACACTACAAACAGACAGACAGAATGTAATGGATTCACAGCAACAGACAGACAGGAAGTGACAGACAGACAGCGGCAACATTACAGGTGAATAACTGAGATATTTTGACACCTCTTGGATATTCAGCTGAAAGACTGGATGAGCGGTAATTACATTTACATGTATTTATTGAAAAAGCTTAATTTATTGAGATGTTACTGTTGCTTCTGGTGGTGGTTTTTGCAGCAGTGGTTGCATGCATTTAAAACATCACACAAATGCAAGTGTTATTATGTTGACCTATTGAAAGCATTTTCCCATAAATTCATGTTGGTGCAGAGCTACAACTGAATAGTCAGTACCACAGTCAGATTTAGACCTTGCACATCCTATTTATACATTCTCCATTGCATGCTGGGAGATGTTGCTGGTGGTTCACAGAGACCGGACACTTCTGTCAGGGTCAGACCTCAAGCATGACTGTCCGAACTACCGCTGCCTGCCGAGACCCAGGCATTAAAAATAACTTTATTTACGAGAGGAGGAGAGTGACCCTGAACTGCTGTCCTCAGATCCAACATGGCGTTGGTCAGTGCCTCAGACTCACACTCCAGCAACTCCGGCCTGGCCTTGGAGGATTACTCCATCTACAGCCAGCTGTCCGACGAGGAACTCCTTCAGCTTGCCATTGAACGCAGTCTGACCGACAACCCCAGTCTCCCTGGCAACCAGAATTTACCTGGAAACCAGAGTCAACCCGGCAACCAGGGTCTACCTGGCAACCAGAGCTCGGCTCCTACGGGACAAACCAGCAGAGGTCATTCGAGCCGTCGGACTGCTCGGCCAAACGGACCAAACCCACCAAGTTCCGCTGCCCAGAATCAGCCACCTGCGGTCGCCGCTGCTGCTCACTACAGTTCCCACAATCCCCCAGTTGAGAAACCTCCCGACCTGTGGGTGTTGCACGCCCTACCCCTCAAAGACACACCAACATCATTCTACACTTTTACGCGCACTCCAAATTAACTTGTTCTTTAGGAAATAGTGGTTTATAAAAGGTGCTCTTCTATGATTCGGATTAATTATTTTATGTTGTCATGCTTGCTGACTTGATAGCGAGCAGCACCTGTCCCGAGACGTCCATAGAGGTTGGAAGATTACCAGGAGAAGCTAGCAGCAAAACATGATGCAGCATGGTCTCCAAGGTTTCTCAGACATACTGAAACCAAACCTCTAACTATGGGTCACAACATATTTTTGGTTCCCAATCCCACTTGAGACGTTGGGTCCAGTACTGAAAAAAGAAGCCCTGGGTCAAGTGGTTACAGTGTTTTACTCTCAGCTAAAAGGGTTCTGGGTTCAATGCCCCATATTTGCATTTTAGAGCAAGATGCCTCCTAACCCCAGCCTGCTACTCAATGATACATATCCTAAGTCACAGTAAGTCACTTTAGACAAAAGCCTCTGCTAAATAACCTAATAGTAAAGAGACGATGCTGTAAACACATTCCTGCTTTAGTCCACAGGCTTGTAATGTCAGCCGTGTAAACATTCCAGCCTGAGCTCAGTCATTGGCATGTTATTCTATCCCTGCGTGACAGTGTGTCCAATGGAGATCACAGGGGTGTTTAGTGCAGGAAGAAAAGGACCCCAGGGTGACCCTTAAGGCCCCCATATACTTAGTATAAATGGGAAATGTTGTGTTCGCGCACACTGTCCCACTGCTGTCGAAAACAACGATTTCGACAGGATACGATATAGTCACTGCGATGCGTGGATCCTTTGTTGTAACAATGCCAGGAGTTTCCTACCGTCTGCGTGTCCTTGTAGTCCCTATGTCTGTGCAGGACTGTGGGAAGCAATAGAGACACGCCAACCATTAAAGCCTGTAACCCCTGTGTCAGTGACCTACTGCTTGGTTTTCAGGAAGAGCTTTGCTGGAACGGTGAGCTACTTCATCACGGGCCACGGCAAGCGCATGGTTGCGTACCGCAAGTACGACGGGACAATCGTCCACGTCTGCCCCGAGCCGGAAGAGTAAGTTCCATGCAACATTGAAGTGCACATCAGATCCAGACGATATGGGGCCCGTGATGGTTCCCCTCTAACATGAGATGAAAGTGAAGGTTTCCTGTATCGTCCTTTATACCAGTTGGTACAGTCCACTGAGTCATGCTGGACCCTCAGCCTCTGGGGCACCTGCATAAATAAGCCAGAATATACATTTGCCACTTACATTGGCAAATCAACATTAATGTCAAAATGAAGTGTCAATGACTGGGAGTGATGTTGCATGTGAAATTGTTTACTGCTTATTCTGTGATCTGATGGGTAGACAATGAGCATTTGGTAAATATCAACAAACATAAAATGCAGGTTTAAATAGTCAATTTTATATACAGTATATGTACCTATTTTTTTATGAGCTGGAATGCAGACCAGGTGGCAGTCCCTGTCCCATGGTTTGAGAAACACCTGATTGGACACTCCCACTTGTGAGGTCAACCGTGGATGGAATAGGGGCCCTTTAACTAACAAACTGTTTGCTTTTAGGAATGATGGGCCTCTGTTCGCAGCCATCAGGAGAGGAGATGTGAACCAGGTGAGGGCGCTAGTGAGCCAACAACACAGCCTGATGTCGAGTAGGTCCAGCTGGCTGGCCATTCACGAGGCCGCGTGGTACGGCCAGGAGGCCTGCCTCAACATCCTGCTGACAGGTAGAAATGATGGTACACAAGGAGAAATGTCAGGCTTTTGCATGGCAGCTCTCTAATTGATTAATACTACTTAGTCAAAAGGATATTCTACATTACAGTGGCTTGTTATGTGGTGATGTTCCGTTCTCTCAGCCCAACCAGGGATGGTTAACAAGCGAACAGCGCAGGACCAGAGTGCGCTTCTTCTGGCGGTCAGTGCCTCCCACGCGGGCTGTGCTTACCTGCTGCTGGAGCGAGGTGCTGATGTGGAGGTCATGAATAAAGACAGGGAGACTGCTCTCTACAAAGGTAACCCCCCCGGTCTTACACTGCTCTAGGAATAGAGGTTCCCAACCTTTATCAAGCCTGTGACCTTGTGTTTAGGTCTGAAAATGTTCGCCACCCCAGCTTACATTGTTGAGCATCTGCTCTTGCTTACATCATTGAGACAGCAGTGACGTCCGCCCATAAAATCAAGATCGCAGTGGATGTGTGTGCATCACAACACCCTTGTTCACACTGCACCCAATTCAGATTTCTTCTTTCATTGCTCATGGGACTCAGATCAGATTCTATGCATGAACAGTGTGAACAGCACACATCATATGGAATATCAATTCTGTTTGAACCACTTTCATATGTGGTACTGAATCAGGCACAAGTCTGCTTTTTTGCAATGCTGCTATCTGCAATCCCCCATGCAAAGCTTTTAAACATGGTTTTTTGTTATCAAATCAAAACATGTATATATCCACGGCTTATACATCAAGTACCAGTATCTCTCTGTTAGCTTCTAAACTAGCTTCTCGACGTACAGTTCCATCTGACCAAAGTGTGAGTGCACGTGTGCGCTTTAACCCTGGCAGCTTGTGAGAAGGAGAACGCAGAGATCGTGGCGATGCTCCTGAACCACGGGGCGTCGGTGAACACCCACTGCATCCAGGGCTGGACGGCGCTGCAGGAGGCCGTGTGCCGGAACAACGTGGAGATCTGTGAGATGCTGGTGAAGGCCGGCGCCAGGCTGAGCCCCTCCAACGTCTATGGCATCTCCCCGCTCTTCACCGCCGCCCAGAGCGGAAAAGTGGCGACGTTGCGATTTCTCATCAAACATGGTATTTTTCTGAGAGCGTTGGCGTTACTGCCTCGTAACGCATGTTGTGGGGCAATCACAGGGCAGCGTCATCAACTCTGTTTCTGCCCCCCCAAAAAATACAAAATTCTGAAAAATTCCTGAATTGCTTTCGTCACGTATTGTGAAACAACAACGCGTGTAATGAAGCTGCAGTACTCTCTTGAATCAGAAAGGAGTTCTCACATCAGTGATTCTGAGCCCAGTCCGCCGCTAAATCAGTAACATCTGGTGATCTTTATAAGGTGAAAATGAGTATATATGCAAAACGCCTATTATTAACTATCATTAATGAACAGGGGAATGTGGTGGGAACGTGCTGTCATTTCACATTTTGGAGAACTTATGGCAGCTGGTGGCTACAGTGGCACCCCAGAGACCGAGCATATACTGGGCTTGACAAAATGCTTCACTGTACGTGACAAGCTCGGCAAGAAGTGTTTCCAACCAAATCAGCAGAACGTGGTATCATGAGGAAGTGAGACTCGGATGTGCTGCTGCAGGTGCGGATGTGGACAGCCAGGCAGCAGATGGCGCCACGGCGCTGTACGAAGCCACTAAGAACGGACACCATGGCATCGTGGAGCTGCTCCTCTCCCAGAAGGCCGACGCCAACAAGGCCAGCAGGAAAGGGCTGCTGCCGCTGCACATTGCTGCCCAGGGAGGGGATGACATGTAGGTCCTTTCCCAACCCATCTTAACCACTAGATTTAACCACTAGACAGTTTGGTAGTTCAGCAGACTTTCTGACTCCATGCATCCTCTTTATCATGTTGTCAGATGACAATGACCGACCCCCAACCAAAAGGTAACGGGGTTCAATACTCAATGTCTGCTGTCCACCTGTATCCCTGAGCAAGATTCCCTCCGAACCCCCTACCTGCGCCTTAATGACATGTATCTGTATTTACTAGTTAGTTGCTTTGGATTCAAATCCGCGCAATTACAAAATACTCAATGTGTGTTCCAGCCTGGTGTCCATGCTTATCCCGGCCACCAGCAAGGCACGCGTGCGGCGCACAGGCATCAGCCCTCTTCACGTGGCCGCTGAGCACAACATGGATGACGTGCTGGAGCTCCTGATCCAGGCCGACTACGACGTTAACGCCCAGCTGTCCTCAGAGCACGCCAAGCTGTACGAGGACCACCGGACCACCGTGCTGTACTTCTCCGTCGCCAACAACAACATGGAGGCGGTCAGGATGCTGTTGGAGGCAGGCGCGGACCCCAACTTGGACATATTCAACCCCCTGCTGGTGGCGGTGCGGCTGGGCTGCATGCAGACTGTGACCATGCTGGTTGACCACGGGGCCAACGTCAACGCCTACCTGCCCACCCATCCCACCACCTTCCCGGCCACCGTGCTCTTCGCCATGAAGTACCTCCCCATGCTGAAGTACATCCTGGACAATGGCTGCGATGCGCTGGCGTGTTTCAGCTGCACACACGGCAGCGGCCCTCACCCCCCCTTAAAGCTCAATCACTTCCAACGCGATGAGCTTAGATACACAGAGAGCAGCATGTCAGATTGTCCTGCCAACCACTGTGTCCAGGTGAGGCCCTGGTGTTTACTGTAATCTTTGAACTAGGACGAACCTGTTGTCGACCTCTCTCTAAGGCATTGTTAACCTAACCTAACCATATCCTATTGTTAACCTGATTAACTCTAACCCGTTGTTAACCTAACTAACCCTGAACCCCCGTTAACCTAACCCAACACTAAGCTTTTGTTTACCTAACCGACCTTAACCCTGGAGGTTGAATCAACTCGAATGTAACATTTACATTTAGATTTACATTTAGGGCATTTAGCAGACACTTTTATCCAAAGCGACTTACAAAGAGTACATTCGTCATCAGAAGGTGAAGCATTTCATTGCTGCTAATACAGTAAGAAGTTACCAGAACAAGTTTCAAGCATTTCAAGTGCTAGATTAACCATTGCTAGTGTACAACATCTCTGACTAAGTGCCAACTAAGTAACCATCTCCAATTTTGGAAAGGAAAACAAAAAAAAGGCCTAATTTGCGTCCGTCCCGACACGGCGGTGTCCTTTTGTGTTCTACAGTTCTGTGAGCTGGTATCCATCCCAACCATGTGTCGCTGGGCCGGCCCCATCATCGATGTCCTGCTTGACTACGTAGGCCACGTGAAGCTGTGCAGTCGCCTTCAGGAGCACCTCGACAGCTACCCCGACTGGCACGCAATCAAAGTCAAAGCCGGTGAGTTCACCTCAGTGGGGGTAAAAGTCAGTGCAAGGCACTCACACATTCTTTTTTTCATGAGGTTTCATGGATAATGCTGACTCATGACAGCAAGGAGGAAAGCGTGGATGGCCACTTAAGTTAGGCTAAACTTATTGCGGAAATAAAAGGGGGCTTCTTGCTCACAGACATCTGCGAAAAGATGCTGCTTGTCGTGAACAAACACTTTAACGTCTACAGGTGTAACTATGAGTGTGACAAACTCAATTCTGGGAGCAAAGATTCAGCGGGAGGCAAGCATCGGTTCTTAGTTGTACAACTCTCACCGGCCATGATTTAGACCCAGAGTCCATTCCAGACCAATGCAGGGCACCCTTGAGATCAGTTCAGACCCACAATGTAAGAGCAGAGGAGAATGCAAGCTGATCGCAGTGCCTAAGACAGCTCGGCCATCCTCATACTGAACAAAACATGCACAAAGACGTTTGTTAACTGATGTGAAACTGCTCATGGAAAACAGTGATTGCTTCTTTCTTAGAGACACCTCCTCCTCCTAGAATAGCAGTCCATTGATTGTGTTGGGTGAGTAAAGCGTCCAATCTTCCCATACTTGGTCCTCCACGCAACGAAGGGATACCCACCACTATCATAGCAAGGAGCTGT